>JAPFRF010000018.1:5590962-5680962 GCA_029282475.1 Phrynocephalus forsythii
TTTTGGACCACAACTCCCAGAATTCCAAGCCTGTATTTCCAGTGGCAAAGGACGGTGGGAGTGGCGGTCCAAAACATCTGGAGGGCCGAAGTTTGGACATGCCTGGAATGGGTTGCTGAAACAGGGACCCGGTTGTGTTTAACTTCCTTAATTTTTGGCTTGGATTTTATTTATTTATTTATTTATTTATTTAACTTATATGCCGCCCACTACCCAAAGGTCTCTGGGCGGCTTACAATCCAAAGAATAAAACAATTTAGAATAGTTAAGAGTAAAATATCAATAAATCATCAATAAAAACCTTACGCTAAAATCGTTATTCCAAAATTGTCATCAGCGGACCCACAATCTATATTATATCAATTAAAAACCTTCTGGAACAGGAAGGTTTTTACCTGGCGCCGGAATGTAATCACTGTTGGCGCCAGGCGGATCTCGATCGGGAGGGCGTTCCATAGCTTGGGAGCAGCTGCCGAGAAGGCCCTGTGTCTACAAGCCATCCCTCTCACCTCCTTGAGAGATGGCTCTTTCAGGAGGGCCCCCTGGCTAGATCTTATTTGCCGGGTAGGTATTTTATATCGATGAATGGGTCTCCGCATGGAGGATTCAGAGTTTAGCGGGAGGGGGAAGCCTTCCAAAATCAGAAAGCTGCAAACTGCAAGAAGAGATCGGTCATGCCGTGGTCTGGTCTCTTCTTCTTTTCCGCGTTTGTAGGCAGAAGCAGAGCTCCGAGTTTCTGAAATCGCTCGAGAATGACCGGTGAGTGTCTGGGCTCCCCAAAAGGGAGAGGGGAAGGCTTTCCGAAGCCCGGCCTGGCCTTTCAACCCGTCCTTTCGGCCCGGCCTTTCAACCTGGCCCGCACCCTTCCCTAAGAGCCACGTGGGTCTTGGCTCACCAGATCGACCCAGAGGCTTAAAACCGCCTCTCTTGGGGGAGAAGGCAGCGGATAAACTCTTTCGGACTTTGGGAGAGAGAAAGAGAAGGTAGCCCGTGGTTTGAATGCCTTGCTCACTTCCCCAAGAGCCTCTGGCGGGCCTTCCCTGGGGACCGAACAGTTGGCAGGAAGTGGAGTGGCTGTCCTTGACTCCCCTCCCAACCTCATTTTTCAGAATCCGGATGGAGCAGCTGATGGCCATTACTCAAGAGGAGGCACAGCAGTTGCGTCGGAAAGAAGTGGCCGGTGAGGGGTTGTTGTTTTTTATGGCGTAGACCCGTGGTTCTTCCACCGGCGGGTCCCCAGAGGTTCCTGGACTGCAACTCCCAGAAGCCTCCGCCACTCGTTGCGCTAGAAGGGATTTCTGGGAGTTGCAGTCCAGTTACCCAGCGTGTTGTTAGTCTGTGGAACTCCCTGCCACAGGAAGTGGGGATGGCATTTGGCCTGGATGCCTTCAATAGGTGATCGGACAGATTCCTGGAGGGAAAAGTCCATCATCCCAGGTGAGAAACCATGATGGGGATGTGTCATCTCCAGGCTTAAAACTGGGGTCCTTCAAGGTCCAGATGCAGGGGAGTGGTTGCAGGAGACAGAGATCTAGTCTCATGCGCTCCCATAGGCATTTGGTGGGGCCACTGGGAAATCCAGGAAGCTGGACTAGATGGGCGTTTGGCCTGATCCAGCAGGGCTCTTCTTACGTTCTTATGAAGCCTCGCATCTTCCCCAAACGTCTCGAAAAATTCCTGTTGGCTCAAAGAATCCTTATTTTTCCTCTCTTTTCCTGCCTCTCCGCAGCGGCCATGCAGCAAATGCTCTCGGAAACGTACAAGAACAAACTCCTCCAGGGGGCGTACGAGTCACGCCGGCAAAATTTAGTGAACCAGACGTACTCGAGGTACTTCCAGAGAAGGAGGGAGCTTTGGGTTTTGGTTTCGTTTATGGATTACTTCCATTCTTATACAGCGGTATCTTGTATAAAGGAATTTTTATATATTATATTATATATTTTATATTATTTTATATTACAGTGGTACCTTGTATCAAGGAATTAATCCGTTCCAAATGAAATTATGTCAAGCAAATTTCCCTTGGTACAAATTTCCCGTAGGATTGCATTGCAAACGGAGTCATCCCTCATCGCGATCATTTTTATGTTGTACGGATTCGCCCCATAGGCGATTCTGTTAAGCAAATTTCCCCTATCTCTGGAATTTTTTATGTTCTACAGATTTTATGTTCTACAAACCGTTTGTTATACGAGGGTCCACTGTAAAACCTGTTGTGGGACTTCAGGATAAAAGTACGCACGTGAGTGCGTGTGTCCCCGTTAAACCTCATGACGGGTTCAAGTACACTTGGCATGTGTTTAGAAGGAGTGCTCCTTAAGGTGCTGAAAAACATCTGTTATCAGTAGAGATGGGCACGAATCAGAAAAATGGCATTTTGTTTGTTGTTTGGAGGGTCCGTTTCGGTTTGTTTCCGTTTTTCGCGAATTTTTGCAAAAAAATTGTTTTCTTTTTCGTTCGTTTCGTTACCATTTCGTTACCATTTATTTCATTTTTTGTGATTTTTTGTTTTTTTTTTAGGATTTTAAGCAATTCACTCATATTGCAGTAACGGAAACGAAAGGCACGACAAAAATTCCGGAGTTTCTGTTCGTTTTGTTTCATTTTAGAGACAAAATTCGTTTGTCGTTTCGTTACGTAACGAAACGAAAAAATGAAAACGGAAACGAAAAATTGTTCGTTTCGTGCCCATCTCTAGTTATCAGACATAGCGCAGGCCTTTCCTCGCCAGTGTATCTTGCATTTATCGTGATGTAAGTTGCGACCCAGCTGTCTGTTCTCTGCTCCGGTGAGCTCCCCCCCTTTGCACTCCATCTTGGGACACCACCACCACCCGGGATCCTGTCTGTCGGGCTGGGATTTGCTGAACTGAACAGTGGCATCCTCACTCTGAGGGCCACAAGGCCTTTATCGTGGCCTCGGATGGCTGAGTGGCTGAGAGAGTTCAATTCCCCCCAACGCCTTCTTGTCCAAACTTCGACCCTCCTGATGTTTTTGGACCGCAACTCCCGGAATTCTAAGCTGAGACGGCCAATGGCAAAGGGCTGTGGGAGTTGCGGTCCAAAACATCTGGAGGGACGAAGTGTGGACATTGCGGTTCTAAGAGCGCGGTGACAACTCACCTTTCCCAGCCCAGGAGGCATCCACCCTAACCCCCCGCCTCGTTTCTCCTTCAGCCTAGCCAAGATGGACGAGAAGTTCCAACAGATCTTGGCCTGGCAGCAGATGGATCAGAACAAGGCCATCAGCCAGATTCTGCAGGAGGTACGGGGGCCACATCTGGGCCACGGACAGCTGGTTTCAGGGCACAGTGGGTCCTTATTGGTTGGGACAACCGAGAAGATGCACCAAAGCTGAGCATCGGAATCAAACAAGATCAGCCTGAGCTGACCGGTGGTGGATGCTTTCTGTTAGGTCACCTCTAGAGAGGGATAAGAACCTAAGAAGAGCCATCCTGCTGGATCAGGCCAAAGGCCCATCTAGTCCAGCTTCCTGGATCTCACAGTGGCCCCACCAGATGCATCTGGGAGCACATGAGACTAGATCTCTGTCTCCTGATGCCACTCCCCTGCACCTGGCCCTTGAAGGACCCTGATTTTAAGCCTGGAGATGACACATCTCCATCCTGGTTTGTCACCTGGGATGGACCTTTCCTCCAGGAATCTGTCCAATCCCCTTTTGAAGGCACCCAGACTAGATGCCACCACCACCTCCTGTGGCAGGGAGTTGCACAAACTAACAACACACTGGGTAAAAAATTATTTTCTTTTGTCTGTTCTCACTCTCCCAACCCACAGTTTGAGTGGATGTCCCCTAGTTTTGGTATTTTGTGAGAGGGAGAAGAGTGTCCCTCTATCCACTTGGCTCATGCCCTGCATTATTTGTGGCTTCGTGTCAGATGTGGGGAGGATTTGGCGGGGCCACCGTGAGATATGGGATGTTGGACAAGATGGGCCGTTGGCCTGATCCAGGAGGGCTCTTCTTAGGTTCTTATGAGGAATCTGGCCTTGTGGTAGGTCAGGAATCCGTGGTTTCGTGGTAGGTCACATCTTGGCACCCAGATAGCTCTGCATCTTTTTTTTTTTTTAAAAAAAGGCTCACAGTAGCAGGGTTGGAAAAGGTGGTGGGAAGATTTTGGCCATTTCTGGTGCAACGTGGCTGCTGGCAACAAACGCCGACGTTGGCCACTTAACCCGGGTCCAGTTGCTGCTGAGATGTAGGCCGTGGCAGGAAAGGATTGTGAGCTTTCGTTGTTGACATTCGACGCGCCGGGGGCCTCACCTGGCCCAACGCAGCCTTTGGCTTCATAACTACCTCTTTTTGCTCTCTCCGCCTCCTAGAGCGAAATGCAGAAGGCCGCCTTCGAGGCCCTGCAAGTGAAGCGTGACCTGATGCACTGCCAGATCCGGAACCAGGTGGGTGGAAGGAGCTGGCCTTCCCTTGGCAGGTGGGGAAGATGGGTTCGCTCGGTCTTACGGCGGGTGGGTTCCATTGCTCATCCATCCCATGAAAAGACGCTCTCCCCTCCATCCTGATGACGCCCGTTGCGTTGCGATTGCTTTTATTTCCGTTTGCTTCTCTCTCTCTCTCTCTCACACACACCGGCTGCTTATTTTCTAATGGGAAGCAAAACCAATTTCCTCGACAGCTGAGGGGTGGTGGTGGGGGTTGGACCATAGGGGCCAGACCGCCAGGAGGCTTTGAGGCTCGGGGCTTTCAAGTTCTCGGACCCCAATCCGACCCCCTTCCTCTTGGCTAGCGGGACGACGGGGCTTCCCCGTCTTCTGACAGCCGACGGTTGGGGGAAGAGCGTTGACTTTTCCTCCACGTTGGCTTGGCTCTTCCGGAAGCATCTGCGGGACGTCCCAGATGCTTGACTCTTGCGGCTTCGCTCTGGTTCCTCTCGCACGCATCCTGTCCCTGGAGGTTTCGCCGCTTTCCTCTGATACCTCTTGGGACCGTCCAAGATGCGTTGGGTTCACGGCTTACCCCTGGGACTTCCGAGAGCAGTGTGTGTGGGGGGGCAACTTTCGACACTCCAGATGCTTTGGACCACAACTCCCAGAATTCCGAGTCTAGGTTGCCAGTGACAAAGGACGGTGGGAGTGGCGGTCCAGAAACATCTGGAGCGCCCAAGGTTCGTCACCGCTATCCTAGAGCCATCCACTCAGTGCTTTCATGGGATCAATCCCTTCTCGCACAATGCAGGGGCCACTCTTGATCCGCCGTTGGCCGGAAGCCTGTTACGTTTTTACGCCGGCGTAACGCAACCGGCCTAAATCTCAGAGGAGAGTGGCTGCGTGTTAAGAACGCAGTGGAAGCATTTCTTGTCGCGACTCTGCCTGTAAGGAGAAAGGTCTATACCAGGCACGTCCAAACTTTGGCCCTCCAGATGTTTTGGACCACAACTCTCACTGTCCTTTGCCATTGGGAATACAGGCAACAAACTGTTGGAAAGTTCAGTGCTTCGGGCCTTTGTCATCTCCAGACTTAAAACCGGGGTCCTTCAAGGGCCAGATGCAGGGGAGTGGTATCGGGAGACAGAGATCTAGTCCCGTGTGCTCCCAGAGGCATCTGGTGGGGCCACTGGGAGATCCAGGAAGCTGGACTAGATGGGGCTTTGGCCTGATCCAGCATGATGGCTCTTCTTATGTTCTTAAGATTGGGAGCTGGAATCACCATAGTTTCTCCTCAACAGAGGGTGGACTCAGTGATTCGCAGGGGTCCCATCCGTCCATTGGGCCGTTAGGAAGCACCCGGATTTGCCGAACTCCGTTTGGCTTCGGGTGGCGGCTCCGCGGAGGTTTTGACGAAACCCCTTAGACGTCGGATCCGAGCTGCCGCAGAGACCGAAATCATCCACGCACCCCCAAAAAAACCCTCCCCCCTTCTTTCGTCTTCTGCCTAGATTAAGTTAATAGAGAGAGAGTTACTGCAGCTCACCCAGCTGGAGGTAAAGAGGCAACAGCTGGACGCAGAGGCCTTGCAGGTATGTCGGGCCTTCTGGCTTTGCCCCCTTCCTGACCCCGTTCACGCACTTGCTCTCTTCCCCTCTCCTCCTGGTCTTTCCCGGCTAGTGCTGCCCCCCCCCACCGCCCACCCCAGGGACCTCCTTCTCTGCTTTTGCAACCTCCCAGGTGGCTTGGCGCTGCATCCGGAGTCTGAGAGGCGGAAGGTGTCGGCGGTCCGTCCCCCCGAGCTTGCGTGCCTCCTAAATCGGCTGCCGCGCACTTAGGGGGCTGCCGATCTGTTTCGGGAGTGGGGGTGTGGATGGACCCACATCTGCATTCCAGGCAGAAGTGGGTCCCAAGTAGGGAAGAAATGCGAGTCCTGGTTAGCCTTGTACATTCCTTCCCATTATTATTATTATTATTATTATTATTATTATTATTATTATTATTATTATTATTATTATTATTATTATTATTTTGGCTGGTTTTGCTTCAGGGTCTCCCTACCCGCCACCGCCACCACCACCGCCATGCACGCTTTCCCAAACTCTCCACCCCAAAGCCGGCACTGCACGAGCGCGCTCCATCTTCACCACTGCATCCGCTCCGCTCGGTGGGCCGAGACACCCTCTTGTTTCGAACAAGCGGGCATTCCCTTTTCATCTGGCAAGGGTTTTTTTTTAAAAAAGAGAGGGGGTTTGATCAGCTCAAGAGAGGCGGAAACCAAACCCCCCCCCCTCCGACACACACACACACAGACGGCAAAGCTAATCTCGCTGTCTCGCTTCTTGCTGGTAACTCCAATTGGGATGGGCTCACTGCTGGATGCTGAGTGCCTCCCTTTCTTGATGTCACTTGGCTTGCGGGATCGAGCGCTTCCTGAGTCGAAACGGAGTGCTCATCTCCGTTTTCAAGCCCGAGAGCCAGTGCTGTGCAAATCCGTGACCACAAATCTGGACTGCGAGAATGGATTCCCTCACCCTGAAAAAAAAAAAAAAGCCCTCTCGCACCGCTCCTAGGGCCAGACATGACTGGCACACATGTGCAGGGGGAAAACCTTTAACCTTAGCCTTTTAATGGAGAATTTCCACGATAGGGTGGTGGTGGGTGGAATTCTGGTTAATACGGGTCAGATTCCGGGGATTTTTCTCCAAAAGAACGGAAGGGCTGCCGTTTTAAGAGGAGATGCCCGCCGAGCTGGTGCGATTTCCGTGCCGCGCAGGAGAGGAGAAGGGTTAGGACCGGAGATGAGGGAGGAAGCTCTCCCGACACATTGGGGCCCGGTGTAAATCAGGACCCCTGTGTGTGTGCGTCTGTGTGTGTGTGTGTGTTTGACGCTGGGTTTCAGGAGGCAATGGCGGAGCAGCGGCGCGCCCTCAGCTTCCTGCTGCAGCAGCTACTGAAAGAGAAGAAACAACGGGAAGATGAACTTCTGGAAATCCTGGTAAGAAGGCCGGAGGCTGCTCCTCGGTGGGTGAGCACGAACCTGCGGCACAGGATCCACAGGCGGTGTGGGTGTCCTGGGCTGTGTATATTGTCCCTCGTTACTGCAAGCTGCCTTGGGTCCTTTTCCAAGGAGAAAGATGAGGCAAAAAAAAAATATTCTAAATAAATAAATAAATAAATTCACACTACCGGTACCAGAACCCATCCCCTCTCCAAGGCACGAGGTTTAGCGGATTCTGAGAAAGGTGGTCCATGCAACTGGGGAAAAAAATATCCAGTTTCTACATTGGAGCCTCCTTTACAGATACATTGGTGTAAAAAGAAATTAATTCGTTCGAAATGAAATTCTGTTCAGCAAATTCTCCTTGGTACAAATTTCCCATCGGAGGGCAATGAAAATGGATTAATCCCTAGTCGCGATTGTTTTTCTGTTGTACGGATTCGCTCCATCAGCGATTCGGTTCAGCGATTTCCCCATCTCCGGAAATTTTTTCCTTTAAGCGGATTTTCTGTTAAACAAACCGCTTGTTCTACGAGGGTCCACTGTATTATATCCGTCTTGCTGATCACGAGGAGTAAAGGTGGTGGAATCTGACTCAGAAGGGTTGACATGATGGGACATTTTGAGTCCCAGGGGCAACAATGTCATCTGATATGCCCCAACCCTACCCATTGGGGAAGCAATTCCGATAACTCGGAGGTTGCAGGCTGGTCTCCCACTTCTTTTCATGCCCACCTGGCCCTTGATTCGGGGAGATTACAAAGAATTCGTCCAACATTAGAAGTTGGAAATCCACATGTTAATGGTCTTTCCTTTTCCTTGCAGCGGGAACTGGAAGCCAAGAGTGAGACCAAGCAGGAGAACTATTGGCTGATCCAGTATCAGCGGCTGTTAAACCAGAAGCCCCTTTCACTTCGGCTGCAGGTGACTAATCGGTGTCGTTGAAATAGACCCCGGAGGGAGGGGGAGACGGAGGTTTCCACTCAATGCTATCAAGTGCTATTTCTACAACCTTCCACTCAATGCTATCAAGTGCTATTTCTCTGACCTGTTGCCTTTAGAGAGACTGCATGGGATCTAGAACTCCGCTCAGGCAACGCGGCTGACCTCCTGCTGCTTTCTCTTGCTTTTCCAGGAGGAAGGACTGGAGCATCAGCTGGTGAAACTGCTGACGGAGCTGTCAGCCGATCATTACCTCCCCATCTTCGCCCATCATCGGATCTCCCTTGAAATGCTCAGTTCCATGGTCCCTGCTGAGTTGGCCAAGGTATGGGCAACGTGTGGTTGGCTTTATCCACTGCTCGAGGGTAATTTGTTTTCTTCAACAACAGTACAAGATTACATAGGAAGGTCTCAGGCTCTTTCTGATGGCCAGTTCTAGTTTATTTTCCCTTTTACTCATGTACTGCCGTTCTGATGAAGATGACTAAGAAGGGCCTGGGGACCTGCTAGGAACAAGACTGGGCTGACACAAGGTCCACAAGCCATGTAACTCTTATCCCCAGGTTAAAATATTTCAGTCATTTGCACATTGTATCACATAGCAGCAGTGTAGAAGTACGGCTTGTTAGGGACGTGCCTTTTGTGTTGACTTCTGACCAACTGGGGAGAATCCTATCATTAATGCCATTCAAGGAATTCTTTCACATCACTCCTTTGTTTTTAATGTTCTTTTACAGTTAGGGATAGCTGAAACCGGGCTGCAACACGCCATCCTCCGGAAGGCCCGGGAAATACATGCCGTCGCTCAGACCATACCAGGTAATCACTCTCCCTTCGGCATTGCTTCTTTGCCTTAGAAAACCTCCTTTAAAGTGACTCCCGCGCTCGGTCCATCAAGCCCAGTGGCTCCCAATCTCAGGTCCCCAAATGTTCTTTGGGACTAAAACTCCCACTCACTGTCCAGGCCAGGATTTGGGGGTATTTGCAGTCTCGAGAACATCTGGGCACCCAAAAGTTGGAACTAGCTGGTCTCCTCCAACCTAACACCCTTCCGACTACAATTCCCATGGGGCTGAAAGGCATTGCAGCAACACCTGCCCAGCACCAGTCGCCAGCTGCTGTTTCTTGCTGAGCCTTTAACTGGAGATGGCGGGAACGGAGCCTCCGGCGTGCAAACGCCTGTGATCAAACGCTGGGCTGAAGTCCCTCCCCTAAGCCGTCAGGGAGCCCTTCTTGTTTCAAATTGAAAGAATAGAGAATAGAGTTTTATTTATACGATCTGTGTTATATTCTGTTGCCAGGCAAAATTATCTATCAGCCCTGTAGAGTACAACAACCCACTGGAATGTGGATCATAGACTTTCCTGTCTGCTCCAAAGTCCTAATACACAAGCGGTCCGAAATATATTCATATCTAAGGCGGCAGGCATAAGAGCCCACTATATTGAACAAATAGGAGTCTCCCGCAGGAGCGATTCATTTAACTAAAATACATTTACATTGACTAAAATTTTAGCATCTGTACTGTATTTTATCTGTTTTATTGTGCTTTGATTTGGTTTTGTATTTTGATACGGTCGAGAATGGCTAATCAATAAACTTGATTGATTGATTGATTGATTGATTGATTGATTGAAGTCGACCCCGTGCCGTTCTGGTGTCCCACCACAACATCGACAGATCCCCCTCCCAAGTGTCAGAGGTGAGACTTCCCGGTCTTACCCAAGATTTCCCGGGAAGGGCATGGGGTTTCAAAGCCAAATAGACAGGTCAAGCCCACCCCACCACCCAGTGAGAACCTACAAAAGTTCTATTCATGCATCACCAGCTGATCTCCTGCGTTTCAGAGGAGCCCGGTTCCTCGCCCGCCCACGAGCGCTCAGTCTCCCTTCTGGGTTTCTCTTCCAGAACTCCTGAAACCTACGGAAGAGAGGGAACCTTCTGCTCCACCACCGGCCGAAGAGACCCCTCGGGCTGAAGCCCCTTCGGCTCCGCCGCCGGAAGAGCAGCACTGCGAGTGTGTGGTGTGCATGGAGTTCCAGGTAGGCCTTACCGCCGTTCAGGGGTCCTCTCCCTCATTGCCCAGACAGTGCCCCGCAGGGGATAATGCCCCTTCCCCTGAGATTTCACATGAAGAAACAGCTCGGGCTTCAGGGCTGACGGCCACCTCCGGCCCTCTCTCTCTCTCTCTCTTTTTAGTTCTGCAACTAGGCGTGACAGATAATAGACTTCAAAGGATAATTGGAATGGCAGAAAAAAATTATTGCTACTAATCTGCCATCTCTTGTGGAATTGTATACCGCACGAACTAAAAAGAGGGCGATGAAAATATACACAGATTCCACACATCCTGGACATAACCTGTTTCAATTGTTACCCTCGGGGCGACGTTTTAGGGCATTGCACACTCGGACAACTAGATATAAAGATAGTTTCTTTCCAAGTGCTATCAAACGGTTGAATAATTAAGTTTTACTTTTCTTCTTCCTTTTTAAATAGTAGGTTATATTGTATTGCTGTACTGTGTTTTTATTGTTGACTATATGATTCTTATATTTCCTTTTCTATCTGGAGAGCATATTTTACCAAAACAAATTCTGGGTGTGTCCAAACACACTGGGCCAATAAAAGGATTCTGGTTCTGATTCTGATTCTTTTTTCCCCCCAGGCCCAGGTGGTCTTCCTCAACTGCGGCCACGTCTGCTGCTGCCAGACCTGCTCCAACGCACTGAGCACCTGCCCGCTGTGCCGCAAAGAGATCGCCCACCGCATCCGGATTTTCCACAGCGGGTAGCCGGGGTGCCGGGCGGTTGACCGAGTACAGCCCTTCATGCCTGTCTCCTCGTGTTGCAGTGGGGGGGGGGCTTCCCGGGAAGAGCTGCCTGGCGGTTTTTGCACTACCTCCTTGCTGTTTCTTTGTCCGTCTTCCTGCGTTGGTCGTGTGCTCCCCTACGTCTCATGGCCGCTGTGTTCTCTGCTTTCCCTCCAGGCTGCCGGCTGCTGCCACCGTTCTCCAGCCAAGGTCAACAGTGTCCACACACACACACACACACACACACACACACACACACACACACAGAGAGAGAGAGAGAGAGAGAGAGAGAGAGAGAGAGAGAGAGGATGACCTAGCCAGAGGTTGTCAATAAAAGCTTTCTGCTTCTCGAAAGGCATATTTGCATTTTGGGGAAGGGCCGTTCCCTAGCTGGCACCCCAAATCAGCAAAATTGGTCTCCTAACACCCCCGGGGAGGCTCCCTGCTCACCCCACAGAAGACCACGTGCGGCGGGGAGGCATTTGATCCCCATAATTGCACCCAAGCAGGGATCGGTCGGATGAAAAGCCGGGAGAAGCGGCAGAGGGCTCGCTGTCTTCTCGCTCTGCCTTGGACCTGTGGGACTACACGCTCCATGCTCCCTAGCCGACGCTGCGGCGGGCTGGGCAGGATGACAGGGATGGCGCTCCCTGGCCAATGCCCTCTTCGAGGGGGGGGGGATCAGGTAGATAAGGCAAGCTCCAAACCACCGGAAAAGCAGCCGGGTGGACAGATGTTGGCCAGTGCTTTTTAGAGTGGCACGGGAGAGACCACAGTCCCACTCAGCCCGTTTTTTTCTCTAGGGTCGGGCTGGTCCAAGGGTATCTAGGCTGCTGGTTCCAGCATCGACTCTGCTGAGGAAGGCTGCTGGCGGTTAGATAAGAACCTAAGAACCTAAGAAGAGCCCTGCTGGATCAGGCCAAAAGCCCGTCTAGTCCAGCTTCCTGGATCTCAAAGTGGCCCCACCAGATGCCTCTGGGAGCGCACGAGACTAGATGTCTGTCTCCTGATCCCACTCCCCTGCATCTGGCCCTTGAAGGACCCTGGGTTTAAGCCTGGAGGTGACCCATCTCCATCATGGCTTGTAACCAATTAATCAATCAATCAATCAATCAATAAGAACCTAAGAAGAGCCCTAATGGATCAGGCCAAAAGCCCGTCTAGTCCAGCTTCCTGTATCTCACAGTGGCCCCACCAGATGTGTTTGGGAGCGCATGAGACTAGATCTCTGTCTCCTGATCCCACTCCCCTGCATCTGGCCCTTGAAGGACCCCCGTTTTAAGCCTGGAGATGACACATCTCCATCATGGCTTGTAACCAATCAATCAATCAATCAATCAATCAATAAGAACCTAAGAAGAGCCCTAATGGATCAGGCCAAAAGCCCGTCTAGTCCAGCTTCCTGTATCTCACAGTGGCCCCACCAGATGCGTCCGGGAGCACACGGGACTAGATCTCTGTCCCCTGATCCCACTCCCCTGCATCTGGCCCTTGAAGGACCCCCATTTTAAGCCTGGAGATGACACCTCCCCATCATGGTTTGTCACCTGGCATGGACATTTCCCTCCAGGAATCTGTCCCATCCCCTTTGAAGGCATCCAGGCCAGAGGCCATCACCACCACCTCCTGTGGCAGGGAGTTCCACAGACTAACAACACGCTGGGTAAAGAAGTATTTTCTTTTGTCTGTTCTTACTCCCAACCGTCAATTTGAGTGGTTGTAGTCCAAGGGCCCCTGGAGAACCCGCCTGGAGCAATATAAGAAGCCCTGCTGAATGACTTAACAGCCCCAAGGAGGAATTGGGACCGGTGCTAATACCGCCCGCCCAGGACATCCACAGACACCCCTTTTGCCCCTTCTCTCCAGCCCAAAGCCGGAATCTGGGTGGTTCGAGCAAACTCAGACCCTGAGTGGCCAAAGGCTGCCTTGCCACCCCCTGGGCATTCTTGGCCTGCCCGGCGGTGCGCGGCTAAGAGCCTCTCTGGGTTAATTAGTCAGTAATTGGCCTTTTACGCTGCCAAGGCGACACCTTCCTTGGAGGGGGTGGGTCGGGTCCCCGTCCAGTCAGGCCTGGGAGTTGAGTCGCTCGGAGTCAGTCAACAAGGGGCAAAGACCGCCCTGGGGGCCGCTGCTGTTCTCCTGGGTTTGCCCGGAGGCGTCAAAAGCTTGGCGGCCCTTCTGGATGCTTCTGAGGCGCTGAAGGTGCAGTGCCGAGAAAACGGTGCCTGTGTGAGAGTCGGTGCCCTGGAACCACCCCGCCGGGAGGGGCCCTTGGAGACAGGGACGGGTGGGAGCTCTTGGCTCAACCCTTAATCCAGGCACGTCCAAACTTCGGCCCTCCAGATGTTTTGGACCGCCACTCCCACAGACCTTTGTCACTGGCAGTCTAAGTTTAGAATTCTGGGAGATGTGGTCCAAAACATCAGGAGGGCCAACGTTTGGACACGCCTGCCTTAATCTATGGCAGTGTTTTTCAACCACTGTTCCGCGGCACACTAGTGTGCCGCGAGATGTTGCCTGGTGTGCCGTTGGAAAAGCTGAAGAATATCAGCTTTGTGTTCAGCCAAACAGGCCCAGGTTGCGCACTGAATAAAGTATTTTATAATTTTTCATATTTCTGTTTACTATTTCATAATAAAGTAATTATAAAATACTTTATTTGTATTTATTTGATTCCTATTCAAGAGAATTACTTTATATATAGTCAATATAGGCACAGAGTTAAATTTTTTAACATTTTCTAATGGTGGTGTGCCTCGTGATTTTTTTCATGAAACAAGTGTGCCTTTGCCCAAAAAAGGTTGAAAAACACTGATCTATGGCACTGGTTGCGAACCTTCGGCACTCGAGGCGTTTCGGACTACAACTCCCAGAACTCCAAGCCTGTCTTGCCGATGACAGAGGACAGTGGGAGCGGTGGTCCAAAACATCTGGAGGGCTGAAGGTTCGCCGCCACCGATCTGTGGTCTCCATTCCCCATCGTTTGCGGCCTTTGTGAAAGCACGCGCTTTGGTCTTGTTTCGGTGGAGGGTCGTGGCGGTGGTTTTTAAAGTGCTCGTCTCAATTACGCATGCTCTCCCTCAGCCAAAAAGAGAATCAAATCTCCTATCCTGGCAATCTAGAGTGTGGGGAAATCCCCCACCTGTTTGGGTTTTTTTTTTTGTCTACACCTCCTCAAATCCCTATAAGCAGATCAGCTGGAGAAGTCTGGGAACAATTGAGACCGCAAGGGAATTCCTCCCCCTGCCCCTCTCTTCCTTCGTCTGTCAGATGTCCTTTCTGTCCCCCTGAGAAAGCAAAGCAAAAAAGCAAAGTGTTCTCCTTATATACCGCTGTATGGTTTACAGTTTTTAATTACAGTAATGCAGGCTAAACATTGTCCCCGCCGCCAGCAAGCTGGGTACTCATTGTACCACCTTGGAAGGATGGAAGGCTGAGTGAACCTTGAGCCGGCTACCGGGGATTGAACCCCAGGTCGTGAGCACAGTGTTAGCTGCACGACAGGCATTTTAACCACTGCGCCACCAGGCAGAAGGAGAAAGGCAGGGTAAAAATGCTCTAAAATAAAATAAATATATAAGATCCGGGTTTGAATCCCTTCTGCCTGAAGGGCCAGGCGCTTCTGCTGGAGCTATTTATTTATTTACATTGATGCCTCAACCTATGGATTTAATCCATTCCAAATGCATGCTCTTAAGTCGAACTACTCTAAAGTCGGGGCACCTATCTAAAAAATTGAAAAAATAAGTTAAAAAAACAAAAAAATGAAAAAAAAATATCTGTAAGTTGAGCAGATCATATCTAAAATTTGTAAGGCGGCATTTAAAATGCCAACAGTTTTCCGCTCTTACGTCAAGCTGCTCTTAAGTAGGGGTACCACTGTAATTTGATTAAATTTATATACCGCTCCATCTAGCTACACGGCTACTCTGGGCGGTTATAGCTCATTCGGGCCAAACACCTCACATTGCATAGGACAGGAGACCGAGGCCCAAACTGCGATTCAAAACCCACTAATTTTTCGCAAAGAGCCAGAACGGCCTTTTAACCTGAACACAGGCGGCTGTGAAGGGGCCGTGTCGGGTGCCCACCGAAAGGGCTCCGAGGGCCACCTTTGGCACCCGTGCCATCGGTTCGCCAACGCTGGCATATGTGTGTGTGTGTGTGTGTGTGTATGTCCTCACCACCGCCACTGCTACCGCCACGGTCATGCATGTAATTCCTGAAACGGAAAAACGTGTCCGTTTCCATGTTCCACGCAGAAGAAATGCAACCAAGACGGCAGGGCCTGATGCTGGCCTATGCTGTTAGTTGCAATCCCTGCCCCGTGAGTTTTGCGACAGGCGGGCTGCCCCTTTTAAACCTCAAACAGCAGCAAAAGTTAGTTAGCCAGTGGGGCAGGGGGCAACCACCTTGCTATCACATACCCCCGCGCGCGCATGAATTCCTGTTCTCCCGTGTTGGATCTCGTGTTTTCAACTGCGATTCCTGTCTCCTGTATTCTCGCCGAGAAATAAAACCGGACATGCCATTTTGCTCCGTCTTTCCACGTGTGGTCCTTTAAGAGAGACAACTTTTTAAAAAAAAAAAAAAAAGTTAGTGGTTGGCCACGTTTTTCCAGAACAGGCTGCAAAGCCAGTCAGTTCCACGATCACCTACCGCAGGAAACCGTGGCCTCATCTAAGGCATTGTGGCGAGGGATTGACTGCTGGGAGATAAAAGAGAATAATGACCTGGGAAGAAGCTATCTACAATTGGGCTGCCTTATCCACGGAATCAGTATCCGCTGATTCACTTATCCATGGCATTAATGTTAAAAGAAAAATCCAAGAAATACAGATTTCTAAAGCTGGAGTTACCAGAACTGGCCATTTTTGTTGTTGTTTTTCATTTGTTTTCTGTTGTGTGTATGTGTGTTTGGGGTTTTTTTGTTGTTGGTTTTTTTATTTTGTTTTGAGGCGTTCCCCCATTCTTAATGGTCGATTAAAAGCATCACCTGTTCTTGTATTTGTAGCTTTTAAAAAAAATCCCTCAGGGGTAGAAGAAATGCCTCTGATATAACAGACGCGTTGGTTCTGAATACAGTGGACCCTCGTAGAACAAGCCATTTGTTGAACAGAAAGTCCGCTTAAAGGGAAAAATTCCGGAGATAGGGGGAAATCGCTTAACAGAATCGCCTATGGGGCGAATCCGTACAACAGAAAAACGGTCGCGATTAAGGTATAATCCGTTTTCAATGCATTCCTATGGGAAATCTGTACCAAGGAACATTTGATGAGCAGAATTTCATTTGGAACGAATTAATTCCTTTATACAAGGTACCTCTGTATTTATAAATGGCAAGGAGTAGAATGGAACGGTACAACCCCAGCAACACGGCACGCTGCGATGTTTGGGCTGCAAGCTTCCTAGGTGGTATTACTTGGTCGGCATCAGGAGGGCCAAGGAAATTAAAAACAACAACAACAACAAAAAACAGCCAAGGATGTGGCAATTAAAAAAAAAAACACTTCTAGCCTTCCAAAAGGGCAGACGGCAAAACTCTCAAGTCTTGGCGGGTCCCTTAATGCAGTGGTTCTCCACCGGTGGGTCCCCAGATGTTCCTGCACTGCAACTCCCAGAAATCCTGGCCAGCTCAGCTCGTGATGAAGATTTCTGGGAGTTGCAGTCCAGGAACATCTGGTCACCCACCGGTGGAGAACCACTGCCAGGCTTAATGGGGCTTTTGCAACTGTACCCTTGTGGGCTTTAGAAAGAGGTGTGTGGCACCCCATGGCAGGTTGTGATCTCCTCGCCTCAGCTTGTGCAGAAACCAAAACACGAGCCGCTTCGGGTTAACGAGTCACCAATTAAGGAGGAAAGTTCAGCCTCCGGGAGGGTTTTGGGGGTGGGGGTGAGAGGCCCGCCTTCATTCGTCAGCCAGCAACCCTCAATTAACGGAGCCACAGCGCCCGGTATTTAGCACGCTGAGGAAGACACCACCGAAGTCACTTTCGGGTGGGCGCCAGCGACGGCCGAGCCTTCTGGGCGTCCTGGCCCCGGAACCTTCCGAGTCCAAAAGACGAAGACAGTTCGAGGGTAGCTTTCCCCTCTCATGCCGAGAGAAAGGGCTTCCGTTTAGCCGTTTAAGCCATGGACGGTTGAGGAGAGTTTGGCGCTGTGGAGTGGCGGGTGGCCAGTTCGGAAGAAACCCAGGTGGGACACCACGGTTACCAACGGTGTCCGTGCTTTAAAAGACCAGGAGAGTCCATCTTCCGACTGGCTTCTCGGCGTCACCAAGTGTCTCGATGTCTTCTCCGGAGACCCCTTTCCGGAGCCCGCAAGGAAGCGTGTCTTTGGCGCCCTTCGCTGCCGAAGCTGGGCCCGAACGACGGGTGCCCGAATGCGCCATCTGCTACGAGGCGTACCAGGTGGCCGGCGGCCCGTGGCCCAAGCTCCTGCAGTGCTGTCACTCCGTTTGCCTGGCCTGCCTGACGAAACTGCTCTGCCCGAGCCCGGCGTCCGCCTTCGTGGTGTGCCCTTTCTGCCGGAGAGTGACCGTGGTGCCCGAAGGCGGCTTGCAGGCCCTGGAGGATGACGAAACCTTCTTGCAACCGATGGCTCCCGCCCACGGGGTGGCCAGAGCAGCCCGGAGGCTCCAGAGGGGCCCGGGGTCCATAAAGGCCACCTAGGGGCTTCCCGGCTGTCCCTTGGCCCTTCTGTCCTGCCTCTGGAGTGGAACCCCAGCCCGAGCGCCCCCGTTTTCGCCGTCAGCACTTTCGTTCCCGAATATTCGAGGTTGCTGCATTCGGTGATGGGCATTTGGGGATGCTTCACCTCCAGGAGGTGAGGGCCACGGTGGTGGTGGAGCTCCCAAGCCGGGCCTCCTGCCGGGACCGGGGAACCCCCAAATCTGTGGAAAACCTACGGCTCGTCTTCGCCGTCACCCTCATTCTCCTCATCGTCTCGGTTTTCTTCGCACTGTTTTTCCTCAAGTAGCCGAGACTGGAGAAGGAGGCCTGCAGAAGTCTCAAACCAGGACAAGGTGTGTGTGTGTGTGTGTGTGTGTGTGTGTGTGTGTGTGTGTGTGTGTGTGTGTGTGTGTGTGTGTGTGTGTGTGTGTGTGTGTTACCGCACACTCGAAAAAAGACATTGTGGAACTGGAAAAGGTGCAGAAGAGAGCGACTAAAATGGTTACTGGGCTGGGGGACCTCCCTTATGAGGAAAGGCTAAAGCATTTGGGGCTCTTTAGTCTGGAAAAAAAGGTGCCTGAGGGGGGGATAGGATTGAGACGTACAAAATAATGCAGGGCATGAGTCAAGTGGAGAGAGGGACACTCTTCTCCCTCTCACAATTCTGAGAGACCCTTCACATCCTGGCCACCAATTTTTTGAACTGTTGCCGTCTGGCAGGAGATGCAAGACTCTTAGGTCAAGGACAAATGGACTGAAGAACAGTTTTTATCACAGAGCAGTATCCAAGTTGAACGCGACAGTTTTAGTATCATCATCCCAATCAGTTTTTAAGAAGTGTTTTAAATTTTGTAAGCGATTTTAAGTGTTTTTAATATCTTGTACGGCGTTTTATGCGTTTTGTATGGTTCCTTGTTTAGCGTGTGTGGTGGAACAGCACTCTAATTTTGTTCTGCGTATCTTGCATGTGCATAATGACAATAAAAACTCTATTCTCAAAATACCAGAACTAGGGGACCAAAAGATGGTTCTAGCTTTTTTAAAAAGGGACGGAGGGACTTCTCAGAGGCTCGCTTGAGTTGAGAGCCAACTGCTACAAAGCAGGGAGAAGGCCCAGGCTCGCCAGAACGTCACGCCAGGCGGTCGGACATTTGAAACCACTTCCTGGAGAGCTCAACAGACCTCTAGGGGGAAAAACATAATCCTGTGTTATGTCCAGGAATGTTTCGTCTGGGGTGCCCCTGGCGTTATGTGCGGTTAATCCATTTCTGAGTGACCGAGGCCCCGCCAAAAAAGTCCGGCTAAGTACTTGCAAACTCACAGCCATGGCGTCTTTAGTGAGTCCATCTAGCTCGTATTTTAGTCTTCCTCTTTTCCTCCTGGCTGGCACTTTTCTCGGCATGACTGTGAAACAGGGTTTCCTTGCAGCCAAGCCGGCCACGTGGCCGGGGACCTGCGTAACGCTGGATCTTTGGCTTGAAAACAGAGATGAGCACTGCCCCCAAAGTCGGACATGACTAGCACGCATGTGCGGGGCAGGGGGACCCTTTACCTTTTAACTGTGATGCATTCTCTTCTCGCGACGTGCCCCAAATCAGAGAACCATCGGTTTTGCTTCCGGTCTGATTCTGGGGAGTGTGCCTAACTCCTGGTAAATTTGGAACTGAAAGTATGATTGAGTTCTTCTCACATCCACTGCTCCAGGTTGCAGGGAATGGATGCATCGCATGGTTCGCAGGATGATGATTAGCACCACTAACTAATACTAAGTAATAAATATATTACCTTAGGTCAGTTGTGGTCTAAGGCCCTTTATCTTATCATTATGTGTGATATATTCCTTTCATAGGTCTGTATGGATATACTATATATGCTCTTTAATGATTCCATGGAATAACTTGTACAGTGGTACCTCGGAACGAATTTAATCTGTTCCAAATGCATACTCTTTAAGTCGAACTACTCTTAAAAACCTATCTAAAAACAAAAAAAAGTTAAAAAAATAAAAATATATATTTGTAAGTCGAGCAGCCCATATCTAAAATTTGTAAGGCGGCAGTTAAAATGCCAACAGTTGTCCGCTCTTAAGTCGAGCTGCTCTTAAGTCAGGGTGCCACTGTACATTTATTCTTCCTGCTTTCGTATCCCCCTACTCTGACTTCTTAGAATGATAAATTGACTTCAGCGGGATGCACCATTGGGATTTGGCCTCGTGTTGGGCTGCGATGGGCCTGTTGGCTGTTTGTATTGTATTTTATTTATTTGTATTTTGTTTTCCTCTGCTGGTCTATGGCCATAATAAAGAGTTGAACTTGAACGAACTCCTGGTAAATTTGGAACCCAACGTAAGATTGGGTGCTTCTCATATGCACTGCTCCCGATCACAGGGAATGGATGCACCTCTCGGTCGCCTGGGCAAACGGCCATTTGTCATTCTAAGATCTGCTACACTGGGACTTCTGCCCTGTTAAATTATATTCTTTATACTGAAACCAGGGACTTCAGAAATAAAACATATTAACAGCAAGAGCTCTCGGCTTATTTTTTGTAGGCGGGCGAAGGTTTTTCGAATCCAGGCCATCGAACCGCGAGCAGAAGAAAAACTTTGTAACTGTTAGAGCGGTAGAAGAACAGAACCTTAGGACCTCGGGAGGTGGTGAAGCGCTTCTAGGCTGGAGGTCTTCGAGAGGAATTTGGACAACCGCCTGGCAGATAGACCAGGTGGTTGTTCAGAGTCCAGCCTTGAGCAGGGGGTGGGTGGGTGGATCTGATGGCCGTCGAGTCTCCCTCCAACTCTACGATTCTATGACAGTAGTTCCCCACCGGTGGTCTCCCCAGATGTTCCTGGACTGGAACTCCCGGAAGCCTCCACCGCTCGCTGTGCTGGAAGGCGTTTCCGGGAGCTGCAGTCCAGGAACATCTGGGGACCCACCGGTGGAGAACCACCGTTCTATGATATTATTGGCTTCCAAACCGTCCTAGGTGATCTCCGTGGTTTCCACACACACACACACACCCTTTCTCCCTGCACTTTCCTGCCAGGACACCTCTGTGCGGTAGATCACTCATCGTGGCTGGGGAGGGATGCGCCTTTGTCCCGACTCAAATGACTAGAGCTCACTGACCTGTGGTCCTCCTCAAAACTGCTGTCTTGGCATCATTTATCCTGTTAATCTAAGCTGCAGAAGAGAAAGGCTTCCGGGGGGTTTATTCCATCGCGGACTACGCTTCTCTCTTCTCTACACAGAATGGCGGGGGAAGAAACGGCTGCCTGAGCTCTCCCTTAAAAAGAAAAAGGGTAAAAAAAAATCAATTTAGTTTTCTAAAGGAATCGATGGAGGTTTAACAAACAGGCTATGCTTTGACATGAGCCAAGGAACACCAGGTTTCTGGCGGAACTTACTAAGTTACTTTTTTTTTAAAAAAGTAATTGATTTTCATTGCTCGTGAGTAGTATTTAAAAAGTAATTTCCCTGCCTTTGCCGATTACAATACTGTTGTTCTAAGGTCGCTCGTTCCCTTATCACTGCTGAAGGACAGTTTAGAACTGATAAGAAGATAGAATCGGCCTGGATAAAAATGACAATTAAATTTTCTTTTTAAATTAACTTTTTTAAAGTAACAATGGCTCATTTTACCAGCAGAGTAGGTTGGGTCCCCTTCTTTCCAGTTGTGCTAGCACTCAATTTTGTCAATGCTAGTTTATAACTTATTCCTTCTAAACTTAATTTACGAAATGGGTCTCCTTATCGGATGAAAGGCCGCCTATAAAACAAACAAACAAACAAACAAGTGGCAAAGAGTGGCAAATTACTAGATCTTAAGAAAGCTGGCTTGGCAATTTGGGAATAATAGGACGAGCACTATGGTCAACACAGGAAAAAGATTAAAAAATATTTTTAACATACAATATAAATTGGGCACATAGCCGCGCTTTTTATTCAAGAGTCAGGACAAAAACTGACTTCAGAACAGAAACAGATTTAAATTACTTTTAATTGCACTTTGATTCCCCACGACAGGAATGAGATCGGGTTCCAGATTCTGTCGAGGCTTGAAAAGGGATGAACCATGGAAGTGTTGGGCTTTAAAAAAAAAAAAAAGACCTTCCAAGACAATTCCTGCCCTGCCGAAGCCAACCAAGAGTGGAGAGAAAGAAAGGGGAACAGGAAGGGACAGGGAGAGGAAGAAAGGAATTCAGCCGGGTTTTAAGCCTCGTGAAGAACTGTTAAATTTATGCGAGGACTTGCCCTTCCTAATCCTCACCCCGGTCTAAAGCTAGTTT
The DNA here is from genome assembly GCA_029282475.1 of Phrynocephalus forsythii. Lineage (NCBI taxonomy): Eukaryota > Metazoa > Chordata > Lepidosauria > Squamata > Agamidae > Phrynocephalus > Phrynocephalus forsythii. The sequence continues at coordinate 5,613,071 of JAPFRF010000018.1, forward strand.
TAATAACACATGGCCAGGGAGAGGTGGAATCTGATGCCCCAATAGCCCGTGATTCAGATCTTAGTGGGGTGAACAAAAAAATGTAATTAATTCCCACAGTACCCGATTCATTGCCTACTCCCACTGTACGGACCACCCTCTGTGGCTAGATTTTTAAATGCAAAAGGAGTCGAGACTATTTTAATAGCTTCCTGGGTGGGGAAGCAGCCACGGGAAAACAGTGTGAAGACCACCGAAGGTCCCACCAAAAAAGAAGCATCCCTCGGGGTCCAGGATCAGAAGAGGACAATTTTGTGGCTGCACGGGCCTCCCTGGAATGACAAAACACCTCATTGTGCCTTTGTGTGTGTGTGTGTGTGTGTGTCCCTGCGGCGAGAACGCCCGGCAAGGCGACGACGGTTCGAACGCCCGCGAGAAACTCCAGCCAGGTTCTTGGGAAGCAGGTGGTTTTGACCACCACTGCGTCCCAGCTTCTTCCGGAAATCAAATACCCCTGTTTCTAGTCTACACCCTAAACTGGTGGTGGCCAATCTTGCGTCCCCAAGATGTTCCTGGAATGCAACTCCCAAGATCCTTCGCCACCCACAAGGCTGGCCGGGACCTCGGAGAGCGGCAGCCCAGGAGCACCGGAGGCCCTAAACGTGACGCTTAGAAGCCGTTCCAGGGACGATGGGAGGTTTGCCAACGGAGCCTCTCGGCCGGCCTTCTTTAGAAAAGGCACTGGCGCTGATGGCGAACAAGGAAGCAATCGGCCAGGCAAAGGCCGCAGGCGAGAAGACGCTGGCTGCTTGGTTCAAAGAGGGGGTGTCGTTTCACATTTCACTGAGCTTCCTGGAAAATTTGCTGCCTAACGGGCTGATCGGGAGCAAAAGTCACCCAAACCAAACATGCCCAGGGCTGACCAGGTCGAAGAAGGCTTTTCTTGCCAGGACAAAGGAGGAACCTCCGTCCCTCACTGCCGACGACCTCTCGGCTGGCTCCCCGCGGTTTCTATTTCAGTGACGCAGGGGAAATTTCCAAGAACGGTCCGCCTGTCCCTTCCTGGGCGGCTGTCCAAGAAGGTAGAGCCTGCGAGGCGTTCGTTCCACCGGGACAGAGGAGGGAGAGGACCAACACACCTGCACCCCCACACCACACACACACACACACACACACACACACACACGCTCACACACACACATCATGGGCGACATTTGCAAACACGAGCGAACTCCTCTCGCTTAAAGCCAGCAAAGGAAAGAGCTGGAGGTGGGCACAGTTAGGAGTCCAGGTACCGGAGGAGGATTGGAGTGTGGGGAGAGAGAAGCCATAGGGAAAAATAAATCTAGCACCTCTGCCCTTGTGTTGCTTTTTTTTTTGTGACATGGAGAAGGACTCCCGGCCTCAGTGAGGGCTTAGGGGAGAAGCCCCTCTCCCATCTCTTGTTTTGTTTTTCAGTGTTTCTGAAAGTTGTTCCGAGCGAGTAAGAGTCGGGAGAGGAGAGAAGGTTAGTAGAGAGACGTGGCCAAGCAGGGAGGAAAAATAGAGAGAGGCTGGCTCCTGGAGTCGCTCCCGGCAGTGGGGGGAAATCAAAGCGTCGCTCCCTGGTTCCAAAGCGTGCCCGTCGCCGTCATCTCGGCCGCTGTCCCCACGCCCGGGAAGAGCCATCCGGAAAAGGCTCACAAAGAGAACAGCCGGGGTATGTGTGTGTGTGTGTGTGTCCGTCTCAGGCCAGATCAGGCGGGGACGTTCGCAAGTTCTCATCGTGTCTGACGGTCCGGGGAGAGACGCTCAGCCCAGCCAGTCCAAGTCATCATCTTCCTCCTCGTCTCCAAAGAGGGGGTCGGGGGAGGGCGCCCCTTCAGGCTCTGAAACGGACAGCGGGGAAGAGTGAGGTCGACAGCCTGCACGGGAAGGGCTCGTGTCCGTTCTGCATCCCATCCGAGCTGGATTCTGAACGGCCGCCACCCATATATTTCCAGGCAAATGGCACCCCTTTATTCACTTTGCATTAAAAAAAAACCCGCACATAGAGGAGGACTCTATATCTATGGGGGGGATCAGTTCCAAGCCTCCCCGCGGATACCGAAAAACGTGGATTACAGCAAACGCTATTTTAATAGCAAACACAATGCACAGTGTGGTCTCTGGCTCCCTCTAATGATTAGTTCTGGTAATGACATTGCAGAAACATAGCATGGTCCCTGGTTCCCTCTAGTGGTCAGTTGTAGTTACTTCATCTTTAGAAATACATATTTCTATGATTTTTCTTTTCATTTTTCAAACCACGGATGACCGGCTCAGCAGATACTGTACCATCAATTTGTGGACTCGTGTATACAATTTTTTTGCACTATCCATGAAGGCTTGGTGTTGAACCTGAAGAGGTGCCGTTCCCACCCACCCACCCACCCACCCACCCACAAAAGCTTGAAATCGGTACGACTTTATGGCGGCCGAACAAAAGCCAACACCCTCTTCTGCATTTGTCCAAAGTTGGTGGCCGACGGCTACTGGGTGAGGAAGGAGACTCTATTCGAGTTTTGATGTGTACCTGTCGGTTCGGGGGAATACCCCTCGCTTAAAATCTCCCCCCGTCCATGCTTCCAAACATGTCCTCATGAAGGCTGACTAGATCCCTGCCGGGCTTGAAGGCCTGCCGATACGTAGGCCGATGATTTGAAGTCCGAATCCCCGCCCGAACTCACTTATGCAAGCGCGCCAGAGGAGGCCCCCTTACCGGTTCATCTTCTTCGTCCTCGTCCGGGGGCCGACCCGACGCCGACGGCTTACAAGCCGCAGCTTTGGGCAAACCGCCTCTGCTCTCGATGGAGCTGCGAGAAAGGAAAAAGAAAATTCATCATCCTTTACTTGGAAGGTCCTGCAAACGGAAGCCAGAAGCCAGGCTTTTGAATCGACAGAGCGATGCGCCTGGAACCGAGATCCACCGGCCAGGCGTAAACGTATTTCCGGCGAGGTTGCAAACCCTGCCACGAGTTGCATGGGACCTATCGAACGCAGGGAGGCTTAACTTTGAGTAGACCGGCGCAGGATGACGCTGCCCGCATCCCGATCCAGGGATTTGGTTCTGAGAAGCAGAACCGAAGGGAACTCGTGGCCCTTTCAGTTTAGTGCGGTGGTTCTCCACCGGTGGGGTCCCCAGATGTTCCTGGACTGCAACTCCCAGAAATCCCTTCCAGGACAGTGAGCGGTGGAGGCTTCTGGGAATTGCAGTCCAGGAACATCTGGGGACCCACAGGTGGAGAACCACTGGTCGGGAGTTTGATTTCGCACTGCGTCTCCTAGGAGCCAACCCAGCCTAGGTGGCCTTGGTCAAGCCACCAGGTCCCAGGGCATCCCTAGAAAGGGTCATCCCGGGTCAAAACCAACTTGATGGCACACCGTGATAATAACGCTCCCTGGAGCTTTGTTTGATCCAGGAAAGGGCTTAATGGCACCACTAAGCAAAAGCGTACATGGCACGCCCCCAGGCCTTTCCAGAGCGATCCCGGCACCCACTGTGAAAAGTTTAAAACCCCGCTCCACCGAGCTTTCCCGTCCGACTGGAAGGGACGAAGAAGGCAAAGTGGAGAGCAGGTTCCCTCCCTGTCCTGGAGGCAATCCGCGCTGCCTGCCAGTTTACGGGAAAGACCCACACAGATTCACTCCTCGAGGGAGTGATGCTCGTCCCTGTCATTGACCTGGAATCAACGTGGACCGGGCTCGGCCCCGACTCGGGTTGCGTTCCCGGTGAGTCCATATCGCCGTCTCCAGACAGGGGGCCGCAAACGGGGGGATCCGGGCTCAGCACCGCTGGGTCACTCCCGTCCCCTCCTCCTTCTGCTGCAACGAGGGGTGTCCCTGCCTCATCGGCCACCGGTGTAGGAGTTTCTGACTGCCCATCCACCGCGACAGATGGGGCGATTTCATCCTCCGCGCCTGCCTCCAGCTGTTCGGAGGCATCCGTCTCTTTCTCCTCTTCCTGCTCCTTTTCCACCACTGGGGGGGACTCCGCCGCTAACGGGGGCTGTTCGTCGCGGGCGTCCAAAGCGGCAGGCAGGGGCTGAGCCCGGGGTCCTTCCGGAGACGGGGACAGGGGGCTGTCGTCCGACTCCTTCTCAAGACGCTCCTCTGTTTGTGCTGAAGATGCTGTTTCCGGCGGCTGGCTGAGGAAAACATTCTGGGCTCCCCCGTCGGGGGTTCCTGGGCTCGTCCGCTGCACCGGAGCAGGGTGCGACCTTTCCTCCTGGCTGCTGCTTTTGCCCGCCTCCTCCTGCCTCTGCAGCAGCTGCAATGTTACCGTCTGGCAAAGAGGAGAAAGGAGAGAAACAGAGCTCTCTCTGTCTCTCTCTGTGTGTACAAAATACTGTATACAGTGGACTCTTGTATAACAAACAGCTTGTATAATATAAAACTTGTACAACATAAACAATTACGGAGACAGAGGAAATCTGCTTAACATAATCATCTATGGGGAAAATCCACACAACATAAAAATGGGATTACTCCATTTTCAATGCATTCCTATGGGAAATTTGTATAAAGGAAAATTTGCTTAACAGAATTTCATTTGAAACGAATTAATTCCTTTATACAAGGGGCCACTGTATACTCAAACATAAGCCTAGTTTTTCAGCCCTAATTTTGGGCTGAAAAAAGGGGCCCTCGGCTTATATGCGGGTCAATACTTTTAGCCACTGAGGCAAGTGCTTGGGTCGGTGGCTAAAAGTCATTTTAAACATTGTGTGCCGCTTCTCATGACCCCCCTCCCCCGCATCACAGGGGAGCGGTGCGTGATGTTTAAAATAACTTTTAGCCACTGACCCAAGCACTTGCATCAGTGGCTAAAAGTCATTTTAAACATCACACACGGCTCCCCCAGCTTACAAAGGAGGAGCTGCCAGGCCCTGCTGCATTTCCCACCCTAGGCTTACACTCGAGTCAATACGTTTCCCCAGTTTTTTGGGGAGAAATTAGGGGCCTCGACTTATACTCGGGTCGACTTACACTCGAGTATATATGGTATACAAAACTGATGCAACTCAGAGGGTAGCTTCCTGCACGTGCCCCCTCCTTTCCCGTAATGGTTTTGTCCCCTGTGCTTACAAGTTAAGCCAATATCTTGCCGGCCCATTCCCCCCCCCCTTCTCCAAATGATCCCCCTCTGCACCTGCCCGGATCCAGCCCTTGTACCTTGATGGTGTTCATCACAACCCCCAGGACGGCCTTGCCCAGGTAGGGCTCTTCCAGTTCAAACTGGCCTCGCAAAGACCGGAACACTCCATTCATGACCTTCTTCACCTGAGGAGAGGCAGGGCCGAGAAGTCAGAAAGGGGAGACGCCGCGAAGGCGTCGAGACGTACAGATCTGAGACTCCGCCAGGAAGCCGCCCCCAGCCTGATTTCTCGCTGCTGCAAGCCAGAGAAGCTTCAAAAAGCAAAGCAAAGCAAAGTGTTCTGCTTATATACCGCCCCGTACCACGTCAAGTAGTCTCTGGGCGGTTTACAGTTTAATTACAGTAATGCAGGCTACACATTGCTCCCCCCAGCAAGCTGGATACTCATTTTATCGACCTCGGAAGGATGGAAGGCTGAGTGAACCTTGAGCCTGCTGGATACTCATTTTACCGATCTCGGAAGGATGGAAGGCTGAGTGAACCTTGAGCCTGCTGGATACTCATTTTACTGACCTCGGAAGGATGGAAGGCTGAGTGAACCTTGAGCCTGCTGGATACTCATTTGACCGACCTCGGAAGGATGGAAGGCTGAGTGAACCTTGAGCCTGCTGGATTTATAAAAAACTCATTTGACTCGAGGCTCCCCTCAGGGAAGGATGGAAGGCTGAGTGAACCTTGAGCCTGCTGGATACTCATTTGACCGACTTCGGAAGGATGGAAGGCTGAGTGAACCTTGAGCCTGCCACAACCACCTCTCTTATTTATAAAAAAATCTTCATTTCAGAGAGGACTCTGTGCCAGGCTCCCAACTTTCAGGAACCGAGGAGTTCTTGGACCTGAGACTGCAGGGCCAGAAACCCTCAGAGGATAGACAGCTCATGAAACGGGAGAGGACAGTCAGGCTCCCTTTGTTCGGTTTCAAAAGCTAAGGAGGGCTAGGAATAGCGAGAACAACCGCTGTTTTCAAGAAAATAAGACAGTGTCTTATATTAATTTTTGCTCCCAAAGATGCACTAGGTCTTATTTTCAGGGGATGTCTTATTTTCCCATGAAGAAAAATACGGTACACATTTATTGTTATCTTATCATCGGGAGGGAGGTGGGAGCAGACTTATATTTCAGTGAGAGGCAAAACTGTAAGTAGGTCTTATTTTCCCATGTCTTATTTTCCCATGAAGAAGTTCCACATTTATTGTTATCTTATTATCGGTGAGGCTTGAGAGCGGCGACCTGAGACTGCAGGGCAAAAGGTACTGGGTCTTTGGGGGATGTCTTATTTTCCCAAGAAGAAGAATACGGTACGGGAGAGGTTATCTTATCAGGAGGCCTTTTTTCAGGGGGATTTCAAAAGCTAAGGAGGGCTAGGAATAGGTCTTATTTTCGGGGATGTCCGCTGTTTTGAAGAAAAATAAGACACATTTCTTGTTATCTTATTATTGCTCCCAAAGATCGGGGAGGTCTTATTTTCAGTGAGAGGGGATGTCTTATGTCTTATTTTCCCATGAAGAAAAATACGGTACACATTTATTGTTATCTTATCATCGGGGAGGCCTTATTTTCAGGGGGATGCCTTATATTTCAGTGAGAGGCAAAACTGTAAGTAGGTCTTATTTTCGGGGATGTCTTATTTTCCCATGAAGAAGAATACGGTACACATTTATTGTTATCTTATCATTGGGGAGGTCTTATTTTTGGGGAATGTCTTATATTTCCGCGAGAGGCAAAACTCTAAGTAGGTCTTATTTTCGGGGATGTCTTATTTTCCCATGAAGAAAAATACGGTACACATTTATTGTTATCTTATCATCAGGGAGGCCTTATTTTTGGGGGATGTCTTATATTTCCGCGAGAGGCAAAACTGTAAGTAGGTCTTATTTTCGGGGATATCTTATTTTCCCATGAAGAAGAATACGGAACACATTTATTATTATCTTATCATTGGAGAGGCCTTATTTTTTGGGATGCCTTATATTTCCGCGAAAGGCAAAACTGTAAGTAGGTCTTATTTTCGGGGATGTCTTATTTTTTTCCATGAAGAAGAATACGGAACACATTTATTGTTATCTTATTATTGGCGAGGCCTTATTTTCAGGGGGGATGCCTTATATCTCAGTGAGAGGCAAAACCGTAAGTAGGTCTTATTTTCGGGGGATGTCTTATTTTCGGGGAAACAGGGTAGGAGGGCGGAGAGGCCGCAGGGAAGAAACCCCCAAGCGGCTGCTCTTCGCCGACACGCAGCCAAACCGGGCGAGACGGACCCAAGGTTTGGAGCTGGGGGGGGTGCGACATCTTCCTACGCCTGCCTCCCACGTTTATGCTGACTGGAGGCTTGAGACCTGACATGAATCCAATGAGCTGAAAGTCTCTGGACTCAATGAAGATATAGAAAGCCTGTAGATAAACTCCTGTATCAGAATCGCAGCACGATGGAACCGGAAAGGGGCGGCAAGGGCACCGGGCCCAGCACCACCCCTGCTTAAGACAGGGACCCAAATCAAAGCAAATGGGACACATCAGTCCAACGTCCTCTGCGCTCCAGCGACAGAGCCCTCGCCACCTCCTGAGGTCCTGGCTTCCGTTGTTGTACAACTCTAACAGTTAGGAAGTTCTTCCCCCCCTGATATCCCGTCGAAATCTGGCTTCCTAGTGCAGGCTTGTCCAAACTTCGGCCCTCCAGATGTTTTGGACCACCGCTCCCACCGTCCTTTGCCATTGGAAATACAGGCTTGGAATTCTGGGAGTGGTGGTCCAAAACATCCGGAGGGCCGACGTCTGGACATGCCCGTCGAGGGGTTGAGCTTATTGTCACACGCCCTGCCCTCTGGGATGATGGAGAACCGACCTAGCCCTGCCTCTCTACGGGGACCTTTCGAGGATCGGAAGAGTGCAAAGGGAGAGCGCCGCTCACTTTTTCTTTCACCGGCTCGAGCTGCTCAAGTTGATCCTGCAGCACCGAGAGCTTCTCGTCCTCCAGGCTCCGGGTGGCTTTGAGCTGGGAGATCTAGAAAGAAAACCGAGAGGAAGAGGAAGGTCTGGGTGGGTCCGCCCTCCAGCTGGCGCAAAGAGTGAGGAGTCTGGGCGTCGTCCTGGATCTGGATTCGTCCCTGGAAACCCAGGTGGCAGCCGTGACCAGGTCGGCCTTTTACCATCTTAGCCCAGATTCGCCCGTACCTTGATGGGGACTCCCTGAGGACAGTGGTGCAGGCGCTGGTCATATCGAGGTTGGACTACTGCAACGCTCTCTCCATGGGGCTCCTCTTGAACCTTGTTCGGCGACTGCAGCGGGTCCAGAATGCGGCAGCCAGGTTGGTGGTTGGTGCGCGTAGGTTTGACCGCGTCACCCCCATCCTGGCCCGCCTGCACCGGTTGCCCGTTGCCTCCCGAATAAGGTTCAAGGTGTCGGTTTTGGTTTACAAAACCCTCCACGGCTTGGCCGCCTGACGATCTGGCAGAGCGTATTTCCCGACGATCAGATCTGGCCCGACCCACCAGATCCTCCTTGGCCCTCTCGCTCCGGATCGCCACTCCAAAGGAGGCCCGTAAGGTGACCACTCGTAAACGGGCCTTTTCGGTGGCTGGCCCCACTGTTTGGTACTCTCTGCCGAGCGAGATACGGCAGGCTCCCTCGTTGGCGTCTTTTAAGAAAGCTCTGAAGACCTGGTTATTTAGGGACGCCTTCGGTAACTGCTAGGGGTACACTCTTCCCCCCCCCACCGCCCGCCCGCCTCCTGCCAATACTGTTTTGCCTGCTGTTGATGTCCTGTTACTGTTTTTAACTTTTAATTTTTGCGTAAACCGCCCTGAGTTCCCGCTCGGGAAATAGGAGCGGTATACAAATTTGAAAACAAACGAATAAAATAAAATTGAACAATGGTGATGAAGGCCCCACAAAAAAAGCTGGTGGGCTGGGGTCAAAAAGAGGCCGCCTGCCACGTTATGGTTTGGGCTCGGACCCTCAACGAGAGCGAAGGTAAAGAATGACGGAGAGCGACAGCGCCACAGCGCTCACCTAGCACGTGGATTTTCCTCCCTTGGGATTAAATCGTAATTGTGGCCCAGAGACGGATGTTAAAGTTTGGAGCGTGGGAGGTCTGCGTTTGAGAGAGCAGCAAGCGGAGGCTGAACAGCGAGGGGGAAAGCCGCCGGCTGAGATCAAGGAAGACAAGAGGGGAAGGATAAGCAGGCGGTGTGGGGCAGAGAGGGGACAGCTTGCCTTTTCTTCCAGCTGAGCGACCACCTGTCCCTGGGCATCCCTCTGTTCACAGACTTCCTGGTACTGGCAGGCGTGCTGCTCCTTGGCCAAGCTGAGCAGGCGCTCGCACTTGGCTTCCCACTGAGACTCCAGCTCGGTCTGCATCAGGGACATCTTTGCTCCCGGGAAGGAAGGAAGGAAGGAAGGAAGAAGGCAGAAGAGAACAGAAGGGAAGGAGGGAAGGAAGGAGGGAAGGAAGGAAGGAAGGAAGAAAGGGTTAGGATTAGAAAGAAAGAAAGAAAGAAAGAAAGAAAGAAAGAAAGAAAGAAAGAAAGAAAGAAAGAAAGAAAGGAAGGAAGGAAGGAAGGAAGGAAGGAAGGAAGGAAGGAAGGAAGGAAAGAAAGAAAGAAAAAGAAGGAAGAAAGAAAGAAAAGGAAGGAAGGAAGGAAGGAAGGAAGGAAAAGAAGGAGGAAAGAAGGAGGAAGGAAGGAAGGAAGGAAGGAAGGAAGGAAAAGAAGGAAGAAAGAAAGAAGAAAGAAGGAAGGAAGGAAGGAAAAAAAGAAAGAAAGAAAGAAAGAAAGAAAGAAAGAAAGAAAGAAAGAAAGAAAGAAAGAAAGAAAGAAAGAAAGAAAGAAGGAAGGAAGGAAGGAAGGAAGGAAGGAAGGAAGGAAGGAAGAGGAAAGAAGGAGGAAAGAAGGAAGAAAGAAAGAAAAGGAAGGAAGGAAGGAAAAGGAGGAGGAAAGAAGGAGGAAAGAAGGAAGAAAGAAGGAAGGAAGGAAAGAAAGAAGGAAGGAAAAGAAGGAGGAAAGAAGAAAGAAAGAAGGAAGGAAGGAAGGAAAGAAGGAAAGAAAGAAAAAAAAGAAGGAAGGAAGATGAAAGAAGGAGGAAAGAAGGAAGAAAGAAAGAAAGAAAGAAAGAAAGAAAGAAAGAAAGAAAGAAAGAAAGAAAGAAAGAAAGAAAGAAAGAAAGAAAGAAAAGATAGGACACCAGTGAGTCCCTGCCAAGTTCCTCCCTCCCTTAAGGCCTCCTTGTCTCCATCTTGCACTGCAGCCGTGTCCCCAGCAAAAGAGTTCAAAGGGGCCCTTCCGGAAGCCAGCAGGATGGAGGCAAATGGGGATGATGGGACACAGGGCCTTGTTAACCACGGAATCTGTGCTTCCACAAACCCTCCGGGCTGAGGTTAAGCCACAGGAAGATGTGTAGAGGAAGGGCTGGAATAGTTTGGTGGATTATATTCCTCTAAGCTAAGGTCTCACACGTGACTTGGTGGCAAAGATCTTAAGGGACCGATCTTTCAATTCCGGGTTTTCCGCTTGTTCTCGTCCGGTGTCTTGTGCTGGTGTGTCCTGGCAGCCACATTTCTGCCTGTACACAATTTTTTGCATGACTTTTTATTTAGTTTTTTATTATTTTACTTTTTTTTTTTTCAAACACAGCCCACACTGACAGATCTTAGGTCAGAAGGCAATCCCATCAGAATGTCCCTTCCGTTGGCTTTGTTTTCTTTCAGCCACAGAAAGAGTCCCTCTCTTACTAAATTCCATCGGCAAAAAGTGGGGGGGCAAACGCCTCCCTCCCTCCCTCCCTCTCGCCTCTCATAAGAACATAAGAACATAAGAAGAGCCATGCTGGATCAGGCCAAAGGCCCATCTAGTCCAGCTTCCTGTATCTCACAGCGGCCCCACCAGATGTGTTTGGGAGCGCACGAGACTAGATCTCTGTCTCCTGATACCACTCTCCTGCATCTGGCCCTTGAAGTACCCTGGTTTAAACCCTGGAGGTTACACATCTCCATCATGGTTTGTAACCTGTGATGGACTTTTCCTCCAGGAATCTGTCCAATCCCCTTTTGAAGGCATCCAGGTCAGATGCCATCACCACATTGTGTGGCAGGGAGTTCCATAGACTTACAACGCGCTGGGTGAAAAAATATTTTCTTTTGTCAGTTCTTCCTCTCCCAGCCCTCAATTTGAGTGTATGTCCCCTAGTTCTGGTATTTTGGGAGAGGGAGAAGAGCCGTCCCTCTATCCACTTGACTCCTGCCCTGCATTATTTTGTATGTCTCAATCATATCCCCCCTCAATCGCCTTTTTTCCAGACTAAAGAGGCCCAAATGTTTTAGCCTTTCTTCATAAGGGAGGTGCCCCAGCCCAGTAATCATTTTAGTCGCTCTCTTCTGTACCTTTTCCAGTTCCACTATGTCTTTCTTGAGATGCGGTGACCAGAATTGTACACAATACTCCAGGTGGGGCCTTACTATTGTTTTGTATAATGGCATTGTAATGTTATAATTATAATGTCTCACCTGTTCCGAAGCTGCCGCCTGGCCCGTCGAGGTCCGAGACTTCTTCAGCAGCTGCCGGAGTTTCTCCAGCTCTTCTTCGTAAGATCTCCGCGCCTCCTCCATCTCCTCTTCGGCCTGCTGGCGCTCCGCGTGGGCCTTCCTCTTTCTTTCGGAGAGGTTCTGGAGCGACAACAGGAGAGGACAACGGAGCGCGAACGTCAGGAGACTGGACTCCGGCGGAAAACGAAGGGGAGAGGAATACCCTTCCGCGAGTCTAAATGTTATCTGTCTGTGAAGATTCTCAGTCCTCCAGGTGAGTTTATCTGGAAGTGGAGTCATGGCTACTGGACTTCTTTTTTGAGAGATAGAAACGTTTTGCTGCTCATCCAAACAGTTATCGTATTTATTGTATTCACATGTTTTTATTGTTCTAATTTTATTGTAATTTTGATGTTTTAATTATCTGTTTTGATTGTGAGCTGCCCAAAGACCTTTGGGTAGTGGGCGGCATACAAGCTATATAAAATAAATAAATAAATAAATAAATAAATGAGTCAGTTGAGGGAAGCCTTATTTATTTTATTTTATTTTATATTACTTTATTTAATATTTTTATAAATACATTTTATATTATTTTATATATTTATATATTTTACATGTTGTATTTATATTTAAATTTATAATATTTATATATTATATTATATATTTTATATTATTTTATATTTACAGTGGTCCCTTGTATCAAGGAATTAATTCCTTCCAAAGGAAATTCTGTTCAACAAATTTCCCTTTATACAAATTTCCCCTAGGAATGCATTGAAAACAGAGTAATCCCTCATCGCAACCGTTTTTCTGTTGTATGGATTTTCCCCATAGGCGATTCTGTTAAGCAAATTTCCCCTCTCTCTGAAATTTCTTATGTTGTACAGATTTTATGTTATACAAACCATTTGTTATACGAGGGTCCACTGTATTTATATTATATTATATTATATTATATTATATTATATTATATTATATTATATTATATTATATTATATTATATTATATTATATATTTAATTAATTTTATTTTTATACCACGCCATCCAGCCAACGGTCACTCTGGGGCAGTTTACAAAAGTCAAGACCCGGACGAGACAACGAATGATAAAACTAAACAAGATACAGTGCAGAGACGGAAATAAAACCTATCGCACATAATTCAACCTGACCACAAAGCAAAAAAACAATGCATCACATACATTACAAAAACAAACAGAGGCGGATCCTCCACTTCTTCCCCATCTGGCGTGTTTTATAGCGGGGATAAAGTGATGAGAGAATATTCAATAAACCTTAATTCGGCATATGTTGATCAAGGTGCGGCCCCTTCGGGAGAGAGGACCCACCTTCTCCAGGTTCTCTTTCTCCGCCCGGAGGTCCGTCAGCTCCTCTTCCCACGCGGCCACCTTCCCTTCCAGCTGCTTGCGGCTCTGCTTCTCGGTTTGGTACCTGGTCTTGGCCTCCTCGGACGACTCCCGAAGCTCTGAGACGAGCCAAGAAGCAGAGTCGGTTTCCTGCTGAGCCACTGCGGAACAAACGCCCCCCCCCGCCGCCGCCGGTGCTGTGGGGCTACCATGGGTGGTTAGAACCATCTTGTGTTCTTTTCCCGGGGCCGGCCTCTCCGGTGGGGCGAGGGGAAACCCTGGCAAAGTCTTAGCAAAGACGTTAGAATCAGGAGCTCTGCAGGGGAAGGCGCCATCCCGCCTCCCTGTCTGATTGGCCAGTGCCTGGGAGAAGGAATGACATCATCGGAGGCTTCTTCCTCGTTGGAGCTCAGCCCCGCACGGGCGCAGAGCGAGGGAAGGGATTGGCCGATTGCGTTTCCCGGGCTGAGAGTCAAACCGAGGCCCCCTGGGTGAAAACCAGGAATCCTGAGCGTTCGTTCAAGTACATCTGGGGAAACTAAGGTTGGGAACCGCAGGAGAAACTTGATAACAGAACCAGGGCACAGCCGGGTGAAAGACGACCCACCCAAGACCCAACCATACAGGTTTGTTTCCCGTGGCTTCAGAGACTAGGACATGGGGCAATGGTTTCCAACGACAGGAAAAGAGATTCCATTTAAACATTAGGAAGAACTTGATGACAGTTAGAGCTGTTCAGCAGTGGAATATGCTGCCACAAAGGGTGGTGGTGTCTCCTTCTTTGGAGGAGGTTTTTAAGCAGAGGCTGGATGGCCATCTGTCGGAAATACTGTGATGGGGGTTCCAGCATGGCAGGGGGTTGGACTGGACGGCCCTGGAGGTCCCTTCCAACTCTAGGAGTCTACCGTGTTTCCCCGAAAATAAGACACTGTTTTGTATTTACTTTTTTCTCAAGAAGACACACTAGGGTTTACTTTCGGGGGATGTCTAACTTTTATTAAGTATAATATGCTTGAATGTCAGCCCTGCACACAACCATAGCCATTGCCCATCACTAGGTCTTATTATCAGGGTCAGGCTTATATTTAACAAATGCATAGAAATCCTGCTAGGGCTTATTTTTGGGGAGGTCTTGTTTTTGGGGAAACAGGGTATGATTCCCAACCGTAAGAAGAGAACGGCCTCTAGAATTATACGAGAAGCCAAGACCGTCTGGCACAGCAAAACCAAGCCAGGCGTGACTGGTACTACAGCGACCATTCTCCCCAGCTAACGCCATCTGTGGGAGGAGGAATGGCTGCTGCTCTCCATCCCGTAAGCAAACACCTGGATCTGTCTGCCCCCCCTTTTCAGCCTCTCCTCTCCCGCTTCCGCCTACCAGCCAGCTGGGCCTGCAGCCGGTCGACCTGCGCCCCGTGACCCTCCGCCTCTTTCAAGGCCGCGTTCAGCTGGGAACGCAGGCCCGTCTCCTTCTTCTGGCGCTCCGTCAGCTCCAGCTGAAGGCGGGAGATCTGCGCCGTCGCGAGAGCCAGCTCCTCCACCACCTTGACCTGTAATGGGGGCGGGGGGGGGGGGAGAAGGTGGTGGTGATGTGTGGAGGCTGGCGCTGGGAAACAACCCCCAGACACCCTACTTGGTGGTGACGGAGGAGAGCAGGTTAGCCCCGAGCCCTCTTGTCATCAGGCTAAACAAAGAAATAAAGACAACCAGAAGAAGAAGAAGAGGAGGAGCATGGGTTATCCAGACGGCCTCTCCGTATGAACCAGAGAACCCACCGATTGCTGCCTGTCTGAAAGCCCTGGAGAGTTTGAAGCTGCCAGCCAGTGTAGGCTGTGCAGAGATAAATATGCACTAAGATGGCACTGATTCAGCTTTAAAACAGCTTATCCTATTTTCCATAAAGTGTTTTTTCCCTTCCCCCTTTCCTTCCATTTGTTCCTTCCTTCCTTCCTTCCTTCCTTCCTTCCATTATTTCCTTCCTTCCTTTATTCCATCCATCAGTTCCTTCCTTCCTTCCATCCATCCATCCATCAGTTCCTTCCTTCCATCCATCCATCAGTTCCTTCCTTCTTTCCTCCATCCATCCATCCATCCATCCATCCATCCATCCATCCATCCATCCATCCATCCATCCTTCCATCCTTTATTCCTTCCATCATTTCCTTCCTTCCTTCCTTTATTCCATCCATCAGTTCCTTCCTTCCTTCCATCCATCCATCCTTCCTTCCTTCCATATTATGAAAACTACCGTCTTAAATAAAATACAATTACACCAAAACGGATCCCACAAGGAACAGACACAAAACTTGGTCAAAACGGGAGAGCCACAATCACAAGGCACACACCGAGCGAGGCCCCTGGCGACTCTGCCGCCTTCCCCGGCGTCCCCGCCGCCCTGTTTTTTCCTCCCTCGCTGGCCTTACCTTCTCCTGCTCGGCATGCAGGACCCGGGCTTGCGTGTGCTCCGTGTTCAGCTGCAGCGAGCTGTTCCTCTGCTCCATTAAGAGGTTGCTTTGCTCCACGTACCTGCCGCCAAGGGGGACAGAGAAATTTCCGGCGGGCAGACCGGCAAAGGTTCCTTTTTCGAAAGAGCCCAAAAGCTCTCTGATAGAGCAGGAGGAAACGAAACGAGGGCCAGCGAGACGCAGCCCAGATCGCAAAGGGGAACCTCCGCGGGAGAACGGAGTGCGACGCTCCTCACCTCTGGTTGCGGGCAATCAGTTCGCTGATCTTCTCGTTCTGCTCCTCGATGCGGCCGCTCTTTTCAAACACCTCTTGCTTCAGCCTCTCGTTCTCCTGGAGCATCAGAGGGAAGGAAGCATCAACCACCCGTTCATTTTTCTGGACATTTTCCCGGGGCACCAATGTCCCCCGGCCTATAAACGCCACAATTCCTAGGGAATATTCACTGTGACCCCGTATACGACAGGACTGCTTTATCTGTGGCACCTGAACTCAGGGTTTCACTGATTTGCAGCCTGAAAATATTAAATAAAACCTTCTTCAAGTGCCATGCCCTCGTAGAACGTTGGCGATCAGTAGCCTGAACTGGTTTCTATCTAAAGTAGTCCATACCTAATGACACTGGCAGAAATACTTTCTTTTCTTATCTCTACCCACCTCTCAAGCCACTGTCTTAAGAGCTTTGCCCTTTACCTGAAGGATGCGTTGGATGTTGCTCGTGATCATGGCGGTTTCCATGGTGACAGACGAAAAGCCCGGCAACAAGGTGTGGCCCGAATTTTGTTTCTGCAACTCCTCCATCTGCAACGAGAGTGGGGGAGGGTGAAAGCACGGAGCTGAGGAGTTAGACTCCGCGGACGAGACGCGGCTGGATCAGGCCCCGGCCACGGGCAAACGATTCAATGGCTCGCCCAGACGGAACAGAAATAAATTTCAAGGGAGACGCGCTGGCGAGAAGCAGAGGGGGACGAAGCAGGGAATGAAGGTTGGGGAAGAGGAACCCAAAATATTAACGCTGTCTGCTTCCAGCCAGGACTGAGAGCAAGATTAAAATACAGGCACGTCCAAACTTCGGCCCTCCAAATGTTTGGGACTGCAACTCTCACACAGTCCTTTGTCATTGGCAAGCTAAGCTTAGAATTCTGGGAGTTGTGGCCCAAAACATCAGGAGGGCCGAAGTTTGGACATGCCTGAGATAGGGTGTTTTAAATAAAAGAGCAAAAAAGCAGATGCATTTTTGCTAGTCTGCTGCCAAGCTGATTCACAGAGACCCTAACAGAGTTTCCAAGGTAAGATATTTAAGGAGTGGTTCCGTTTCCCCCACTGAGCTTCCGTGGCTGAGCCACGATTCGAAGCCACATCTGCTGAATCCCAATTTGTTACTCTATAGCTGGAGCTAAATTTTTGGAAGCCTGGTCCTCCTCCTTTCCTTATGGCAGGGCTGAGGAACCTCTAGTCATGAGGTTGGACAATCACTCCATGCCAACACAGCCAACATGACTGACATTTCAATCTATCTATCTATCCATCCATCCATCATCCATCCATCTATACCTTCTTTCTTTCCTATCTATCTACCTATCCATCTATCTATCCCTTCCTTCCTTCCTTCTTTCCTATCTACCTCTCTCCCTTCCTTCTTTCTATCCTATCTATCTATCCATCCATCCATCTATCTATCTATCTATCTATCTATCTATCTATCTATCTATCTATCCATTCATCCATCTATCTCCATCCTATCATCCCTTCTTTCTATCTATCTATCTATCTATCTATCTATCTATCTATCTATCTATCTATCTATCTATCTATCTATCTTTCCCATCTTTCTTCCTATCTATCCATCTATCTATCCATCTATCCATCCCTTCCTTCTTTCCTATTTATCTATCTGTCTATCCTTTCCTTCTTTCCTATCTATCCATCCATCCATCTATCTATCTATCTATCTATCTATCCATCCCTTCTTTCCTATCTATCTATCTATCTATCTATCTATCTATCTATCTATCTATCTATCTATCTATCTATCTATCTATCTATCTATCTATCTATCTATCTATCTATAATTTTTACTATTAAAACAGCGTATGCTATAATCCAGGGCTTGCTGCCATCCTGATTATCAATAAGTATTCAGCATTACGACAGTCGGTCACTACCTTGAAGGCCAGCTGGTCAATTTTATCGGCCACTTTGCCAACGGCCAGGCGGATTTCCGTATTCTGTTGCCGCGCCTCCGTCATCAGAAAGGAACCGATGTCTCCGGCTGCAGGGAAAGACACCAAGGGGACGGCGGGATGAGTTCGGAGGTGTCGTCCAAACCGATGGCCGCCAGGGCAGGAATCTCAAACCTGCACCCTTGCCCTGTGTTTGCAGCCTATATTTCGGAAGCTGCTTTCAAAAACAGGAATGACACCGAGATCTAACTCGACGTTTGGAACTTTCTTATGTTTTTTTCCCTCCTGGTACCATCCATAACATAGAGGTGCCCAGTTTGACCATGAAGGGCATGGGCCGGAAGCTGGCATGGCTGTGTGTTTCTGGGAAAAATACACAACAAAAAATTAAGACCAAAAATGGTGGCACCTTAAAGAGCTATAAGGTGAGTTTTCATGGTCCAAATCCACTTCTTCAGACATAAGAGTGGGACTCCACGATTAACATTTCAACAGTTGTACGTGGGACCCATTGGTGGAAAAGGACTGTACTTTAAACGAAGGGAACCAGTGTTGTTTTGGGCACAAGACAGTGCAACATTATTTATTTACAGTGGACCCTTGTATAACAAACGGCTTGTATAACATAAACTCTGTACAACATAAAAAATTCCGGCGAGAGGGGAAATCTACTTAACAGAATCGCCTATGGGGAAAATCCGTACAACATAAAAATAGGATTAATCCATTTTCCATGCATTCCAATGGGAATTTGTATAAAGGAAAATTTGCTTAACATAATTTCATTTGGAACGAATTAATTCCTTTATACAAGGTACCACTGTTACGTATTTTATTTTAGAGAATTTTTACCCCGCCTTTGTCCTTGGCAAAGGACCCAAGGCGGCTTACAGTAATGAAGGATAATATACAGTCTAGTAAAATTAAGACAGGTCCAAGTATTTGAGAACAAGGAACATTTCATACATGGCAAACACCTGTAAGACCTGTGTGTGTGTGTGTGTGTGTGTGTGTGTGTGTGTGTGTGTGTGTGTGTGTGTGTGTGTGTGTGTGTGTGTGTGTGTTTTAGTGGTCTCGATTTTGGTTTACATGAGGAACACAGAGCATTTTACTTGTTCCTAAACCCATTTGATAGTGGGGCGGCTAAAAAAAAATTCTGTAAGTAAGTAAGTAAGTAAGTAAGTAAGTAAGTAAGTAAGTAAGTAAGTAAATAAATAAATAAATAAAATGTTTATTTTGTGGAACCAATTATTATTTCTTTTGAATTGTGGTATATTACACATGTTAACTGCCTTGAGTTCCCTTTTGGGAAAATCTGGTGGTATATAAATATAAAAATAAATAAATAAATAATCTGAGAATAATCATATTAATAGCTCCAGGAAGGGACACTCAAGTCCAACCCTTGCTAAGGAGGCCCCCGCAGGGAATCGAACTTCTGGTCTCTGTCTCCACGGCAGGGGCCTCAACCGTTGAGCTCTCCAGCGGTTCATGGTGTACAACTAGCTTCACGAGTCTCCTTCGTGGGAAAGGACTCAAGCAGCCCATCAGATAGCAACTTAAGCCGGGAAAATCCGGGTCTCCTCGAAAAATCTCGATTTTTCCGATTCTGCACGGATGCTGCCAGGTGATTGTGCCCCGGGCGGTCTCAAGGACAAGGGGAGGAAGAATCCTGCAAACGTACCTTGGAAGGGTGCTGGGTAAAGGGTCCCGACGGGCTGGAGTTGCGTGGCCGCCGTGGTGGCTTGTGGGTGAGCGTAGGCCATTCCTGCGTAGGGCTGCAGACCCAGCAGGGAGAGAGGAGAGAGGGAAAAGGTTAGAGGGCCGCACTACATCCCCGGAAGCACCCTTGGGGTTCCCAGCAGCCACGGAGGAGGGATTTTGCAACCCGCCGAGGCCCGAGAGAGGGTGTTTTATGCAAAGCCCCGGGCTTCTAGAAGTATTCCATCCCTGCTGCAGAAACGGGAGAGGGATCGACGCCACCTCCCCTAGACCCGGGCCCGGTTTCTTCACCAAGGGATCACTGGAGGCTAACAGCATCAGTGGATACCGGGTCCCGCGGATAAGGCTCTCCCTACCTGAAAGCTCTGCATCGTCCCAGGAACGGCTGGATGGGCCTGAACGGCGGCAGGCAGGATGGCAGCGGCAGGGACCGGAAGCCCCGAGTTTGCGGGCGCAGGCACTGAGAGGAAACCAGAAGGGTCAACGTCGCTACAAACATTTCTTACGCTAGAGCAGTGGTGTCCAAACTCTGGCCCTCCAGATGTTTTGGACTGCCACTCCCACAGTCCTTTGTCATTTGGTAATACAGGCTTGGAATTCTGGGAGTGGCGGTCCAAAACATCTGGAGGGCTGAAGTTTGGACACCCCTGCACTAGAGACTTCTCCCGGCTTCTCTGCTGCCCTCTCTCAACTCTACCACCACCACCCCACCCCACCCCTGATCTGACAGGCGTTAGCACGTTCCAAAGATTTGGGACGGCAACTCAAGTTTCTAGCCCATATGGTCAGCAAAAAAAAAAAAAAAAAAGTTCCAAAGCGGGAAGTTTACACATGAGACGCAAGATGGCCAAGTAGTTGGAGGCAGAGAGAGGAAGTGTGAGCACTCCCCCACATATCTTTTAGGCACGGATCAATAGTCCGAGAGCCAGTTCCCGCTCTTAAGAGAAAGAGGAAACTACAGTGGACCTTTGTATCACAAACGGTTTGTATAACATAAAATCTGTACGGCATAAAAAATTCCAGAGACAGGGGGAAATCGCCTATGGGGCGAATCTGTACAACATAAAACGGTCGCGATTCGGGATTACTCCATTTTCAATGCATTCCTAAGGGACATTTCTGTAAAGGAAAATTGGCTTAACGTAATTTCATTGGGAATGAATTAATTCCTTCATACAACGTCCCAGGACCTATTTCCTACCACCATCGGTCTTGAAAATGCGAATTCAAGCTATAGAAGACTTCTAGAGGGCCAGACCTAAGATACTGTGATGAAATTTGGGGCGGAGGGGGGATTAAGGGGGTAAAGCAGGCAGGTCCCAAACTTCAGCCCTCCAGATGTTTTGGACCACACCTCCCACGGTCCTTTGTCATTTGGCAATACAGGCTTGGAATTCTGGGAGTGGCGGTCCAAAACATCAGGAGGGCCCAAGTTTGGACATGCCTGGTTGGAAAGGGATAGGTTCTTCCCACCTCGGATGTCCACGGTGGATAGGTACCCCTCCTCACCTGGTGTGGTCACGTGAGCGATCGCTGCATGGGAAGGCGACTTCAGGGGAGACGGCGCTACCGGCGGCGCCGTTCCGCGCAAAGTGTTGGGGTCCTGGAGGGAAGGAGCAAGGACCCGTTCGTCCAGAGACCGGCCCACGCGACCCTCGTCTCCCACGCCCCCGAAATTTATGCAGCTGCTATTAAGTGCCGACAAGTCGAAGCCCTCAAACTGTGTTCTGCAGCCCTGTAAGCTTAACCCTGTGGCTTCCCCTGGGTTGCAGCGCACACCCTCTGAGAGATGTCTTATCAGGAATGAGTAACAAAAAGAATTCCATAAGGGTTACTCCCATGAGAAGCAAAAGTCCCGGGCACCAAGCCCAGGTCCAGATGTAACACGCACCGGTGGCTTATCACATCCTTATAACGTAACATGAAAATTAAAAGCCTGGCTTAATTATATGTTACCAGCTAGGGTTCAGACAGTAAAAAAATCAATCAATCATCTTTATCCTACAGCCAAAGACCTGATTAGTTACACCAGGGGTCCTCAAAGTTTTCGAACAGCGGGCCGGTCCACCACGCCCCAGACACCACTGGGGGCCAGACCACAGTCCAAAAAAAGGGGCCAACATGGAAAAAAGGGGGGAGGGAGCAGGGGACCTTGTCGTAACCCTCCCACTCTGAATGCCCCAACTAGCCAGCATGCTGATCATCTGGGCGGTGGGTGGGGGGAGTGGGAGAAGCAATATAGCCCACTGCTTTGAACTGCCTCCGCAATAGAAGCAGCTGCGGAGGCTGGCTTGCTCGCAAAACAGGGGGCAGGTGTGTGTGTGGGGGTTGCAATTGGTCCCGGGGGCTGGATTCAGGACCTTGGGGGGCGCATCCGGCCCCGGGGCCTTAGGTTGAGGACCCCTGAGTTACACAAATAAAATTTCTGAAGGGTCCCCTCCTGGTCTCTGTCAGTAACCTTCTACCGGGGCTTTATAGAAAGCACTATCACTTACAGCCTCTGTGTCTGGTTCACCAGTTGCACAGTGGTAGATAGAAGGACGGTCCAGAGGGTTATAAGCACCGCCCAGGGGAGAGGGGGATGTCCTCTTCCTTCTTTGGAAAAATTATACAACTCCAGAGGCTCGAGGAAGGCATCGAGAAATTCTGAGAGACCCTTCGCATCCTGGCCACCAATTTTTTTGAACTGTTGCCCTCTGGAAGGAGATATAGGACTCTTAGGTCAAGGACAAATAGACTAAAGGACAGTTTTTACCCCAGAGTGGTTTCTAAGTTAAATGCAATGGTTTTAGCATCATCTTAAGCAGTTTTCAAGTTGCGTGTTAGCGGCGCCCTGTTGTTTTGTGTAGTGGGACAGCACTCTAATTTCACTGTGCATGGCTTGCATAGGCATAATGACAAGAGAACTCTATTCTATTCTGTTCTCAACAGCCAACCCCCACAACAAAACCGAAGTTCCTTGTCTGCGGCTGTCTGCCCCTTCCCCCTTAAAAAAATGACTCTGATGTCAACCCACCTCTATCTCTGAGTCGCTGGAATCGAGCCCGGCTTGAGCTGTCCCAGGCAAAAAAGGTAACATGGGTTGTCCCATTTTGGCCATCCGGGAAATGAGCTTGGCTTTCGCCGCTTCAGGATTCTGCGGAGAGGTGAGAGAAAAGTTCCGAATCGTGATCTGCCTACCGCCAACGCTTTTCAGATACACATTTCTTGTTCTAACTCTTTTGTTACCCATTACAAAGTCCAGCCCAGGTGACTTCGTTGGTGTTAGAATGCTGGGACTGAAGACACAAGATCCCCACCCACCCAGCCTCAACTCCGGAGGGAAGTACATTAGGACCCTGTATCCACTGATTCATTATCCACTGATTCAGTTATCCATGGTCGGCAGAGGGACAAAAATTAAATAATTCAGCAGCCACAAAGCAAGCTATTGTCACAAACAGCAGCTGTAAAGCAAGCTAGTGTCTCAAAAGAGCAGTCATAAAGCAAGTTACTGTCAGGAAACAACAGTTTGCAGGTGGGTGGGCAGGCGTTCTCTCTTATCCATGGTTCTCCTTATCCAAAGGAAGGCCTGGAACCAATCCCCAGTGGATACCAGGGTCCTACTGTATCTGCCTTTCTAACCAGAGTAGAGATGGGCACGAATCACTGGTTTGGCCAAGTTCGTCTCCCCGCTCAATGGGTGTCCCACGATTCCCAGCCCCACGCTGCTCCAGGAGGCACCTACTCAGAGGCAGTGCCCGGAAGAGGCAGGGCAGGGAAGCCAGGAGGCTGCCTCGTGAGTGGAACACTTGTTTGGCTGGGAACAAACTGGGCCGAACTAGCGGTTCGCGCCCATCTGTCGTCTGCACCACAAGCCTCCTCTGGCAGCGGTAAGAAACAGTGTCTTCGGAGTCTTGTACGTGACCTCTAAGGCAAGCTGATGCCTCATAAGAACCTAAGAAGAGCCCTGCTGGATCAGGCCAAAGGCTCATTGAGTCCAGCTTCCTGGATCTCACAGTGGCCCCACCAGATGCCTCTGGGAGCGCATGAGGCTAGATCTGATACCACTTCCCTGCATCTGGCCCTTGAAGGACCCTGGTTTTAAGCCTGGAGATGACACATATCTCCATCATGGTTTGTCACCTGGGATGGGACTTTTCCTCCGGGAATCTCCCTAGGTGCTCTTGAACTACCGCGACCATCAGCCTCAGCAACCATCAGAAACCTTGCCGGGGGAGGCCCCAGGTTTCTCCTTAAAAGCTAGCTCGGCTCAAAGGGACCTGATTTTTAGGTATGGTTCAGCGACACACTTACAGTTGACGGCTCACTCACGGAGCTGGCTTTGAGTCTCGGAGGCACCTCCCTGCAGTGTGGAAGAGAGAGAAAGAGAGGGAACACCTTTGGATTAACTCAAGGTGTGCTTTCGAGGCATTTGGAAATGCCCTGGGCTTTCAACGACAAAGACACCCTCCTTCCTTGGAGTGCCCCGTCCTTCTTTGGCGACAGGTAATCCCTTGCAGAAGCACGAACGTGGTTCGTTAATCCCGTTCACGGATAACTGGTTGCACGATTCCGCTCCACCTCGCTGCACCTTCTTAGTCCTCCCACGTGACTTCTTTTGCAACACACAAACTCATAAGCCCGTTCTAAAAACTCGTTAATCGTGGCACAAGCACACGGTTGGACGCAGCCCCCGTCTGCAAGCAGCTAGAAAAGCTTCTATTGAGTTAACTAAGATGGAGTGACCAGAAGGCTCAGGGTGAAATACAGTGGGCCCTTGTATAACAAACAGTTTGTATAACATAAAATTTGTACAACATAAAATATTCCGGTGATAGGGGAAATTTGCTTAACAGAATCGCCTCTGGGGCGAATCCGTACAACATAAAATGGGATTACTCCATTTTCAATGCATTCCTAGGGGAAATTTGTATCAAGGAAAATTTGCTTAACATAATTTCATTTGGAACAAATTAATTCCTTTATACAAGGTACCATTGTAAAGGTAGAAGGGTCTGCATGGAGGAAACCGTTAATGAGAGAAGGGGGGCGTGTGATCGCAGAAATGGATTGGAAGGGGACTTGTGAGGCCATTAAATCTAGCCCCCGGCTCAAGGCAGGAATCCGAATAAGAGAATATCTGCCCAGTGGTGCTCCAGTTTTTTTCTTAAATGCCCCCCTTGTTGGAGCGGACATGGGTTCCACTGCGTACTGCGGGATCCAACCGTTCACCCTGAGAAGGCAATGCATTTAATGGTGTCATGACCAGAACTGCCCACTAGAGGGAACCAGAAACCACGTTATGTATAGCATTCAGACCGCGGTGGCGAACCTTCGGCCCTCCACGTTTCGGACCACAACTCCCAGAATTCCAAGCCGGTATTGCCAAATGACAGAGGGCGGTGGGAGTTGCGGTCCAAAACATCCGGAGCGCCGAAGGTGCTGCTGCAGCATCTGTGAAGGGGATCCTATGGTATAGTCTAAAGTCTCACCCAGGTTTGGGAGGTAGCATGGAGGGAGGTCCCCCGGATAATTCTGCTGCGGTGTTTTCCAGCGCTGGTGCGGGTCCTGGAGAAGGTGCGAGGGAGTCTGGGAACCCTGGCCCTGTCCATTGGAGGAAGAATCCTTTGCAAGTCTCACCTGCGAGAGCAAAAATGGACCACTCGAGATCTTCTAAAGGCAAGTGCCAGCTCTGGACTTTTATTTCCTATGAAGAACCATCCAGTCTTCCCCCACTGGGAAAAAAAAAGTGACCTAAGAAACTCACAGCTGCTCAAAATGCAGGTTGCCATGTCAAGGCTGCTATCTGATCTCACACTGGAACTAACCCTTTCAGAGATAAACGGCAGCTGTGACGGACCACCACAGCCCCGAACCACTGAGATGTCAAGATATGTAAAAGTTGATAAAATATATGTTATGTATATTTAACAGATAGTGGAAAGAGAGTTGTAAAATGGAGGCAGTTAGATTCTGCAGACTCATGATGTTAATTCACAAGTGTAAGAGATAAGTAATCACAGGCATGTTATGTGATGAAGCACAGGTGAAAGAATTTATAGCATCATGATTGTATCAGATTGCATCAGATTGTAATTAGTGATGACTCACATCTGATGGGTACTGAACTGTATAAAAAGCACTAGCTTTCCGTTTGTTAGGTGGGTCTGTTATGGTGAGAGCAGAACCCCCACACTCTGTTTGTCTGTTGTAAATATTGCTTGGTTGTTATGCTGTATATATATTTTTGATGTGATGAGAATTAATAAGAATTAATAGAATTAATAAATATGAGAATAAAGCCGAAAACTATTATAAAGTGTTAAACCCGACTGTGGGTATTAGGTCATGCTGACATAAACACAAAATAAGATAAAAAACGTAGATGCCAGCCTGTAGAGTGTAGCAGATATTTGTGGTTAACCGAGATAGAGCCAACGGGGAAGCGAAGACAACACAGACATGTGGGCACCATCTTATGGCACCAAAAAGCGCCATTTTGTTAACAGCAAGCAATGGGAACTAAAGCCATTTCTAAGAATTATGATAACTTACCAGGTATGATTACGTATGACATGCGCACGAAATACGTAAGCTGCGGTTACAGAAAGGTATAAAAAAGGAGACCACTCTGGGAGAAGCAAGCAGAGTCTTGGGTCTATGACCCAGATCATGCTGTGATGGAATTCCCACTAATACCTTGATTGTGTGTTGTCTGTCTTGTGTGTCTACTGTAACTCTGTACTGGCTATAACTCTGTTCTGGCTATAAACTCTGTACTCTTATATCTGTCCTTATATCTGTCTAATAAACTGAATGAACTAATCCCCTGCGTGGCAGTTTCCTGAGAACCACCAAAATTTATCAGATGTATATATGAATATATGAGTTTTTACTCTACCCATTGTCATTGTCTCTTCATAACCTAACTCTGCAATACTTTATATCAATACTGACATTTTATCTGCACGCTACTGCTGCACTGCTCTGTGTCAAGCACAAGTAAATATTATATTTGTTGCTTAATTGCTGATAGTTCCAATCTTGTGGGGGTTGGTTGAGCTGTCCTACTTGGACAACTCCTTCACTCAGAACAGCCCGGCTGACAACACACAGCATTCCCCCCCCCTCACTGTGTGAAGGCTTCCACAGTGAAAAAAGGAAGCAAAAGAAGGAAACACTTCTGCATTGTTAACCTGTCGGTTCTGAGCACCAAATCAAGTGATGGTGTTTTGGATTTGAAATACAAACTACCTTCACAGAGCAGATTTTCAGTTGGACATATGCTTTTCAAGTAATCAGAGGTACATTTCAAAATAACTTTTCACTTTTAGTGCAACTCCTCTGTACCCCATAAACTCAAAAGTTTGAATATTCACACACACAGTTCTTCCTGTTCCAGAAGTTTTTTAACTAATGATTGTGGGTCCTGATGGAAATTTTAGTGTTGTGTTTTTAATGTATTGTATTTATTGTGTTTACATATTTTTATTGTCCTAATTTTACTGCAATTTTGATGTTTTAATTGTCTATTTTGATTGTGAGCTGCCCAGAGATCTTTGGGTAGTGGGCAGCATTCAAGCTGTATAAACAAACAAACAAACAAACAAACAAACCCAGGCAAAGTCCTTGGAGATCAGTCTAAAAAGAGGAAGACAAAAGCAATAAACGAAACAACAAATGCAACAGTGAAATATTGTATTTTCCCATCTATACGACGCCCCCGTGTATAAGACGCCCCCTATATTTCCCAACCCACAATGACAGTACTGTAAGTCGCCTGGAACACTGGCAGAATGTAACACCACTAAACGCCAGCAACGAAATTCGAAATAAAACAGAACCAGTTACGAACACCCATCGAGAAGAGTTGTTGTTGTTTTTCTTTTCTGCCAGTAATATCTTTTGTTTTAAGCTAAAGGCGTAGCCAAGTGACGGGAAGAAATTAAGTTAGGCCAGCAAAGCTCAGCTGGGCTGGGAAAAGGAAGACTCACCCGCTTGATGTCCACCTCAAAAGCCAAGGTGGCGTCCGGAGGGATACGGTTGGGAAGCCCTTGAGCGCCGTAAGCCAAAGCTGGTGGGATGATGAGGAAACGCCTCCCTCCTTTCTTCATGCCAAGCATCCCTTCTTCCCAACCCTTCAGGTCCAGAAAGGGAGAATAAGACGGAGAAAAGACACTTGAGCGGAGCCAGAAGACAATGTATTAAGACAGCCCGGCATCAAAAGAATCCTGACCATTATGGCACACCCTGAACAGAGTTTGGGTGGGTTGATGATGATGATGATGATGATGATTTTGGACTACAAAATCCCAACCAACCACCCCCAAGGTCCCCTGGAGGCTGACGTCCAGCATTTCCCCCACCTTGGGTGCCCAGATCTTCTTGGACTTCAACTCCCAGAAACCCTGGTTGCGCACAGGCGCATGGCAAAGGATCCTGGGAATTGCAGTCCAAGAACACCTGGGTTCCTACACCACGGCTTTAGCAGCCCATCCATCGGCAACGCTGTCTATTCGCATTTTGGAAACCAGACTCGGGGGGGAGCAATGTACAGTAGGACCCCCGTATCCACTGATTCATTATCCACTGATTCAGTTATCCACAGTTGGTAGAGGAAAAAAATAATTCAGCAGCCGTAAAGCAAGCTACCGTCATAAACAGCAGCTGTAAAGCAAGCTCCTATCACTAAATAGCAGTTTTGGGGACATTTTGGTGTTCTCTCTTATCCACAGTTTTCATTATCCACGGGAAGGGTTGGAACCAATCCCCAGTGGATACTGGGGTCCTACTGTATGTTCCGATTAGCTTAAATTTAAGATAACCGTTCAGCATTGCGATCGACAGCAGGACTTGGAGCGAAAGCCACCAAGCACACCATGCAGCACATCCATTATTTTATTTTATTTTAGAGTATTTTTAATCCACCTTTCTCCTTGGACAAGGACCCAAGGCGTCTTACAGTAATCCAGCCTTGCTAAGCTGCTTTTGCACCTCTCTAGACCTCCATGGTTGGAAAAATAAAACCAAACCAAAATGAACAAATCAAAACAACACAACCAACCCCTCAAAAATAAACCTCCGTAGTTGAAAAAAAAATGGAGGTTTATTTGGGGGGGGGTTGCTTTGTTTTACTTTTGTTTTTATGATAAAATGACTGTTCATCCCCCCAACATCATCACTGCAACAGTTTTTTTTTCCAGGAGGCCCCAACTTCTCAAACTGTGGCACCCAATCACTTCTATTTTTGAGGGGGTTTTTTGGGGGTTGGACTTTGAGGTTCCATTTTCACAACTTGAGTCCCCCCACCAGCCCTTGTGGCAGGGTGCGGGGACAAAGACTTTGGGCAACCCAAAGCCATCCGATTTACCAGCGAGACAGTGGTAAAATAAATAAATACAGTAATATCTCATAAGATGAATTCCCCTTAAGACAAAAAAAAAATTCGTAAGACAAATGAAATATCTGGGAACAGGAAAACCTCGTAAGATGAATTTTCCCTAGGAGATGCTTCCCAAGACAAATTCCATGCATCCCCCACATTAAACTTTGGTTCGTAGGATGAATTTTCGCAGGACGAATTGACCCATAGAACGAATTAAATCCGTCTTAAGAGGCACCACTGCAAATGCAAAATTGTGTACGCAGGATCCCCCGCACAAGGGGACATAATTGCTTGCCTTGATGATTTTGCCAGAACCCAACTTCAGGCGCAAGTACTTGGGCTTGTTAACGTTTGAGTCAAAGACCTGTAAAAAAAAAAAATCAGAGAGATGAGAGGAATTCCAGGGTCCTCAAAGCCAGC
Organism: Phrynocephalus forsythii; assembly: GCA_029282475.1. Taxonomy (NCBI): domain Eukaryota; kingdom Metazoa; phylum Chordata; class Lepidosauria; order Squamata; family Agamidae; genus Phrynocephalus; species Phrynocephalus forsythii. Next base: position 5,642,265 of record JAPFRF010000018.1, read on the forward strand.
GGGCTCAAATCTCGTTCCTCAAGCGGCCGGTGAGATCGCGCCAACATCTCCCTCCGCAACCAGAATAATGAACAGGTTTGGCATTTGATCAAGAGGGTTTAATGAGGACTTCGGAGACAGTGCCAAATCTAGACAGAGGGAAGCTCGTTATGGCGGGAACAACGGGATCAAAGCATTCCCAGGCCTCACCTGACCAAGCCCCGAGTTCTGGAACAGCCATCCCGTAAAGACCACCTCCAGGGCGTCTCCAACTTCCACTCCTTGGCCCTCTCCCACCATCAGATCCTGGTACATCACCGTGTCCGGGGAATGACTGCTGTTATACTTGGCAATACAGAGCTACAAGAAAGAAAGAAAGAGAGAGAGAGAGAGAGAGAGAGAGAGAGAGAGAGAGAAGATCTTTTAATATCAGGGGACATTTTGTGTTCAGCTCAAGCAGAGACTGGGTATCTCCAAACGGCTGCTGAACTACAACACCCATCACTCTTTGGGCACCTACGCTGTCATCCCTTAGCGCTAGCCACCTCCGGTCACCATATGGAAGAGGGGCGGACAGTAAATATAAACCGATCCGTCAATCTGAGCGTTAACGGCGACAGAAACTCGTATGTCACACACAGAGACCAAAATACCTCCCTTCCCAAGGGGCCGACTAAGTTATCCACATGAAGACCGTGAAACGGATTAACAGAGATCTATTAATTGATCGTTTGCATTGACATCGTATTTTCCATCTATAAGATGCCTCATAAAGAAGACAAACCCCCCTTCCATCCCAAAAACTACAGTTTCACAAGCGTGCGGTTCTCTCTTCGGCTGGCTTCCGCGTAAAAAACGACCCTCCATTTTTTTTGTCTAACAATTTTAGACCAACATATAGTCTTAGGCATGGGAAGATACTGCAATTTGTTGCGTTTTGATTCAGCGGGACGTTTAATAATAGCGACTGCCTTCTGATTTTCTTTTCTCATTTTGGATTTTGCAGATTTATGTCATATATGTCTGCTTCTACTGTTGAATGTAGATTAAATTAAATTAAATCTGTTATTTACCAGCTGTTTTGGTTTTTTTGTTGCCTCTTACTTTTTAAATTGTTTTATTTAATTGTTCAATATTGTTTACATTTTTTTCTTTTGTTGTAAACCGCCCGGAGTTCCTTCGGGAAGATGGGCGGTAAATAAGCTTAATAAATAAATAAATAAATTATTGACTGTTGTTTTGATTTAGTAGTCTGTACACTGCCCATAGTAGCAACTTTGGTAGGGGGTAGTTTAAAAGTCGAGTGAATGAATGAATGAAATGACGAATGAATGAATGAATGAATGAACGAACGAACGAATGAACAAAGAAACAAATACACCAATGGTTCTCAACATAAGCATCCAGATGTTCTTAAGACTAAAATTCCCGGGAGCTTTCGCCACCAGCTGTGTTGGCCAAGATGTCCAAGAGTTGTAGTCCAAGAACATCTGGGGACCCACGCTGAGGGAGATCCCAAACATGACTCCTGATCGAGTGACAGCTTTGGGGGAGTTTTCTTCCCAGAACATCTGGCGACTTGAGGTCGGGAACCACCGCTTTAGAGGTTCTGGAGATGTCAAATTCCAGAAGCTTCAACTGGCACAGGTGATGGCTGGCAGTTCTGGGAACTAAAGCCTCAAACATCTGTGGACACCCATGACAGAGAGGAATCGCCACTGTCCCCCCCCCAAAAAAAAACCCAGTGGCATCTGTGCTTCGGCACCTGTTTGCTGAAGTCGAGGGTGGCCTTCTCAGACTCAAACAGGAGGGACCAGTTTTGCCTCTGATCGTCATAAAAGGTACTATAGTTGTTCGGCTGGACCTGAAGAAGGAGGAGGAGGAGGAGGAGGAAGAGGAGGAGGAGGGGGAGGAAGAAGAAGAAGGAAGAAGAAGAAGAAGAAGAAGAAGAAGAAGAAGAAGAAGAAGAAGAAGAAGACATAATGTGTATTCAGATTATTATGTGACCTCTATGCAAAGATGAATGCTATCCATAGCAGGGATCTCTGGCTCCACCTACTGGCCAGTTTTGCAACTTCATCATTAAAAACAAACCCTAGTTTTAGACATTTTGCAAGATTAGAAAGGTTTGGTCAGGGACCGTAAATCAGTAGAAAAGAGTCGTGGGACAGATGGGGGAAATACTTTTGTTAGTACTGTGCAGGAAGTGGCCATGGTAAACCCCTGCGGAATTTTCCATACAATGAAAACTGAAATGAGACAGTCCAAAAGGATGCAAGAGATAGTGTCGGAAGATGAGACTCCTAGGTCAGAACCCCAAATTACTAGAACCTTGTTTTCTCTTTTTGAAATAAAAAAACAGATATCAGAGAGCTTTGCATATCCTGATATTCTCTATCTACTCTGCCTTTACTCCCAATGATAGAACTCAAGGCTATAAGGAGAGTCAAATCTCTCTGTCCATCGGAATTCCACTTAAGATTCCCGTTAAGCAACAGTTTCAGGACGGCAGAGGCACCGTGTAGCTTCAGACCATGGCACAGTCCATCTATCCTTAATATCAAGGCTTACCGTGAACACAAACCCTGAATGAATCCGGGCACTGGCCATCTGTTGCTGCTGGCTTATATAAAGGAGAAGTCTGTACTGGATGGTGCAAAAGGGAGAGAAGGAAAGAAAATGGGAAACATAAGTGATTAGTTTGGCTGCCCAGCCCCGCCCCGACTGTCAAATGGCAGCTTTAGATCACCTTACACTTGTGATGCATTTTTTTTTTGGCAATGGCAGAACCAGCTGAAGATACAAACAACACAAAATGCTGCTCAGAAGCACTGGTTTAATTAACCGTAGTTTGTGGCCCCTTTCCCCTCCCATCAAACCTCAGTTTCCCCAATCACCGCCAGCAGATGCTGAAAAAACACACAAGATTAGAGCAAATGCTATTTTCACGGCAAGCGTGATACACTGCATGGTCTCTGGCTCCATCTAGAGTCCGGTTCTGGTAATGACACGGTGGAAATTTGTTTCTGGGGTCTCTGGCGCCACCTGCTGGCCCACTCTGCAAGTTCATCATTTAAAAATGCGATACTCTATTTGCGTTTTAACGTTTTTAATATTTTCAGACGGTGGAGAAATGAATTGGCCAACACTGAGGCTGTGGATAAAAAGTTGGGGTACCAGACTGCACCCTCTCTTACCTCTCTGGTGGCATGGCTCCCCACCACCGCCGCTCCGTACTTGCCCTGTTTTGCATACTGTCCGTTTGTACTGAAATGGGGGGAGGGGGAGGGGAGCGAGAAGCATTATTAGTTGCCCATAATTCTTACGCTAAGAATTAACTTCCCTGCCATCTCGCGCAACATTTCCAGCAGCTTTATTTTCATTTTTTTTTTTAGCAATGCCGAGACTGATGGCTCCACATTGTCAGCCGCAGCTTCCGGTCGCCTTAGCCCAGGCAAGTCCGTGCTTTGGCCTTCCTGATGTTTTGGACGACCACTCCCAGGATTGCAAGCCTGTATTTCCAGTGGCAAAGGACTGTGGGAGTTGCGGTCCAAAACATCTGGAGGGTTGAAGTTTGGACATGCCAACCTTAGCCAGCGTTGCCCAAAGCAAGGCATGCTGGGACTTACTTGCAAGTTCATAAGCATCCGATGGCCAAAGCCTCCCCAACTCCGTGCTTTGAACATAAGAACATAAGAAGAGCCCTGCTGGATCAGGACAAAGGCCCATCTAGTCCAGCTTCCTGTATCTCCCAGTGGCCCCACCAGATGCCCATAGGAGCACATGAGACTGGTATCCATGGCAGAGATGAGATTCAAACCATCTCTGTCTTGCTCAGTAATATGATATTGCATTCCATTGCATCTGGCCCTGCTGAAGAACCATCTGTCCAGCTTCCCATATTTAAGCAGATCCGTTTGAGCGCATGAGATGACACATCTCCAAACTCCCTTGCATCTGGCCCTTGAAGAACCCTGGTTTTAAGAGATATCACTTTTTTTGGACAAGAGATATCACAAGGACAGGTCTCCCCCACCCCCAGCTTGGGGCCCCAAATGCACGACGCGACCCCGAGTCCCTCGGCTGTAATACTCACAACCGATAGGCATGAACAGCTGTTGCTATGAAGACAGACGGTGGTGCTGAGGTGGTTGCGGGAGCAGGTGGTTTTTGGGGTGGCGGGCCTGCAGCTGAAGCAAGACAGAAGGATGCAGCTGGTCACACCCGTGTTTGCTTGCGAAACACAGGACTCAGAATAACACGGTTGTCACAATATTCTCCAGAGCGTCCAGATGCTCCAGTGACAGGTGATAAAGAAACAACAGGACCCCCTGTATTTTTGGGGAAATTGCTAGAAAATCCAGATTATAAAGATATCCATAGCGTGGTCTCTGTCTCCTTCTAGTGGTCAGTTCTGGTAACTTCATCATTGAAAATGTGTATTTCGGGATGTATTTTTTTTTCTTTTAATATTTTCAGACAGCGGATAGGTGAATCAGTGGATACGAGGAGGATCTGTCTAGCTTTGGGAGGTAAGGCAGGAAGAAGCCTCCAATGCATGTCATAGTTCCTTCTCCCTGGTGCTGGCCGATCAGGAGCTGTGCGGGAAAATGCATCATCCCGCTTCTCTGTCTGATTGGCCAGCGGCAGGGAGAAGGAAAGGTGACACCGGAAGCTTTTTCCTCATTGGGGTTTAGCTCCGTGTGACCCCAGAGCAAGGTAAGGGATTGGCTGATTTCGTTCTGGAGGGCTGGTCCAGTTGCGAACGCCAGCTGGGCTCCCGTGTTTCGTTTCGGAACCGGACCACTTCCGAAACGAAACGCCCATCTCTACTTCGGAGGCAAATCAAGACATCCGTTCCCAGGGAGGGTTTTCATACTGGGAAATTGGCACCATTTGGTTTTTTATGCTCTTTGTGGTTTTTAACTTTTGCTGATTGGTTTTGTAATATACGTTTTCCCTTATTAAGCCACCCAAAATAGTGCTTCTCCACTAATCGGGGTGGTAGAAGGAATGAACGAATGACCCAGGTGAACTAAGGGCCATTCAGGGCCTGAACTAAGCCTCTAATTTCCTCATCTCTCAGCCTCCGAATGAGGAATACAGATCTTTTATTTATTTATTTATTTATTTTGCCGCATCAACACTGAGGGTATTGCAAGGAGCCACTTACCAGCTGCAGGCTGACCTTTCTTCGGCTGCTTGGGCGCCGTGTATTGGAAATATTCATTTCCGCTTCCCGCAGCTGTCTGGTCCAGTCCAAACAAGGAAGCCAGCCTGGCCCTGCGGAAGAAAAAAGCATCCGTTCACTCTGTCAAAGAGAACAACCGAGCACGCCTGACGTACAGCCTCCTTTGCGACAAGCGAGCCTTCGTGGTTCTGGCAGCTTCCCAATGGGGTGGAGTACAACTTCTACACACCAAAAAAAAAAAAAAAAAAAAAAAATCACGGGGTCATGGGGCTCCGGGCAATACCTGGCCCAACATAAAGGAAGGGGCCAGGGTGCTACTGACACAACTGGAGAGCAAGAGGGAGCTGATCGGTGTGAATATTTTCAGCTTAAGGGAGAGGCGGAAACAGGGAAGTGGTTGCTTACAATGGTAGAGGCTCTTGGTTCAAGAACGTATAGAGTTTCAGACATACAGTTCTCAGGCATTTCACACATCCCAGCAGAGAGAGGGGGGAGGGAGGGAGGAAGGAATAAGGCAGAAGAGAAGAGAAGGAAGGAGCTGATGATGGATAGAAGGAAGGAAGGAAGGAAGGAAGGAAGGAAGGAAGGAAGAAGGAAGGAAGGAAGGAAGGGATAGAGTAAGGAAGGAGCTGATGATGGATCGATGGATGGAAGAAAGAAAGAAAGAAAGAAAGAAAGAAAGAAAGAAAGAAAGGAAGGAAGGAAGGAAGGAAGGAAGGAAGGAAGGAAGGAAGGAAGGAAGGAAGGAAGGAAGGAGCTGATGATGGATAGAAGGAAGGAAGGAAGGAGGCAGAAGAGAGGAGAAGGAAGGAAGGAAGAAGGCAGAAAGGAAGAGAAGGAAGGAAGGAAGAGGAGGAAGAAGGAAGTAAAGAAGAAGGAAGGAAGGAAGGAAGGCAGAAAAGAAGAGAAGGAAGGAAGGAGCTGATGATAGATAGAAGGAAGGAAGGAAGGAAGGAAGGAAGGAAGGAAGGAAGGAAGGAAGGAAGGAAGGAAGGAAGGAGCTGATGATAGATAGAAGGAAGGAAGGAGCTGATGATGGATAGAAGGAAGGAAGGAATAAGGCAGAAGAAATGGAAAGAAGGCACCCCACTTTCCCTAAAGATGCAAGTCCTCCCTCAATATATAAGCCCAGCACAAGAATAGCAATTCCACGGAGCAAGACTAGAACAGATGCTTCTTCCCCTCCTTGTGCTCTGCCAACAACACCCATCCTGCAAACCAGAAGCTTTCCTGTAGGGAACGAAAGGCAACAAGCCCCATGTGCTAAGCCCCAGCACCCAAGGGCTGACCCCCACCCCCACCCCGGGCGACTCTATGCAGCTATCCAAATGACTCCGGGACGGAAGGGCTGCTTTACAACGCCGTCCGGCGCCCGCTAAGGACCCAAAGGCACCCCACCCTGGGACAAGGAATGATCGCAGGAGAAACTAACCCACAGGCGGGCTGCCAAAAATATTCCGTCCGCCACGGGTCTGCCATGGCGGTGGGCGTAGGGTCCGTTTCCTGCTGCGGCTCCTCCACCTCCTCGGTTCAACCTTCATGGCTGTGCTTCCCCCAGGTGTAATCACATCTCCTCTAACCACTTTCCTATCTTGGAGCATCAGTAGCGAGGGGAGGCCGGGGGGGGGGAACCAGGTAGTAAGGTTTCTAAAGGCAGGCCTGGATTTGCACAATAGGGATCTTTTGCAATTGCTGCGTGACCTTGCAAGCCTGGGGGGGGGGGGAGGGCGCAAGACCCTCCTTAGCTAATCCCCAAGGTATTTCTCCGAGGAGGTTCTGCTGAAGAGAGCTAGAACAAGCGTCGCTGAGTTGCTGAAAAAGCAAAGCAAAATGTTCTGCTTATATACCGCCCCGTACCACTTCAAGTAGTCTCTGGGCGGTTTAGTTTTAATTACAGTAATGCAGGCTAAACACTGCCCCCCCCCCAGCAAGCTGGGTACTCCTTTGACCGACCTCGGAAGGATGGAAGGCTGAGTCAACCATGAGCCGGCTAGCTGGGATTGAACCCCAGGTCGTGAGCACATTTTTATCTGCAGAGCAGGCCTTTAACCACTGTGCCGTGGGGCTGAACTGGGATTTAAGTAGGCACTGAACAACCCAAGATGTCTACAAGAGGGGTGTGTGAGGATTGCACAACACTCATGCAGTGCTTGTGGGAGGGAACAGATCCAACGCTATCGGTTTAAGCGAGCGTTTGGGTTGCGATTTTTGCTAACACTTGCGTCGCTGCTGCCTTTCCCCCCAAGATTTGAATTAGAACCATTGGGGAAGGAAGTCACGAGGTTTTCACATTTACCAGAAGCCAAGGGGGAGATAAAAGATAAAGAACGAAGAACACTGATTCAGGCTTTCTGTCTTTCCCTTCTGGAAAGGGAGGAAGTTCCAGGGTGACTCGTGTGCTTTGATCTGCCTTGCAGGGGCAGAGAAAAAAAGGGGAAGTGGAAATAAGACACTCAGAAAACCAGCAGCCACCCATTCATAGTCTTGGAGACACAACATCCTGGAACTTGGAAGAGTGACTCAACGGTCCCGTTTCGTAGCCATCAAAGGAACCGGGAACCTCCAAGTTTTGGATCTCTACTGAGAGGCACAAAGCTTGCTGATAAGGCAACGATACTGGGAAGAGATTAAAACAAAAGGAAACAAGGAGGACCTCACATGACAGGGGTCGACAGCACGAAAGGAGCCACGTGTTTTTGTCTGCCTGGGTGCCACGGAGTCCAACCCCGTGTTCAGGGCAGGGATCCAAATTAACATAAGAACCTAAGAAGAGCCATCATGCTGGATCAGGCCAAAGGCCCATCTAGTCCAGCTTCCTGTATCTCACAGTGGCTCCACTAGATGTGTCCGGGAGCGCACGAGACTAGATCTCTGTCTCCTGATCCCACTCCCCTGCATCTGGCCCTTGAAGTACCCCGGTTTTAAGCCTGGAGATGACACACATCTCCATCATGGTTTGGAGTCTGGGATGGACTTTTCCCTCCAGGAATCTGTCCAATCCCCTTTTGAAGGCATCCAGGCCAGATGCCATCACCAAATCCTGTGGCAGGGATCAGGCCTGTCAGACGGTAGTCTATTTTCTTCTTCAATGCTTCCTGAGTTGGAGCGCTCACCAATTCCCAAAGTCCCGGGTTCCACTGTTATTCTGCTCTAAGAGTTAAGGGTTTTTCCCCTCTGATACTCTGACTAAATCTGGCTTCCTGTCTCTTGAGTCCATTCTGATGAGCCCAACACTCGGAGATGACCGATAAACATCCTGACCCACTTTAAGATCTTTCTTTCTCCATTCTGAACAGTTGATGGCAATGTTTTACCAGGCATCGCCTGCATGTTTGCAGGCTCTAAACTCTCCAAGGTTAGGAGCTGAGGATTATAGAAACCCAGGGAAAACCTTTTCAAAATGGAAAAACCAGGAGCTGATTTTTTTCTGGATGCTCACTTTGGCAACCAGGAACTCTGACAAAAGTGGTGGAAATGTGGCATTCACCTATCCCCCCCCCCCCATCAGCATAAATATTGTCCTTCTGGAGTCTTCATAATCCTGCTGGGTTGTTTGTATTTTCATCCCTGGGGAATTCTACCGGATCGGTGAACTAAGAGCAAGAGTTCTTTCCACAACAACAAAAAATGCAAACTCTGGGAAACTCTTTTCCTTTTCTACACAATGCCAGCTTTCTTCTCTTTTTAGTTCTGCAAAAATTATCTCAGCCGGCAATGGCCTTCTGCAGCAAGGCAGATCTAATCAACAAATACCTCTCTATCAAGGGAGCCCTCCCTTTTACACACACACACACACACACACACACACACACACACACACACACACACACACACACACACAATATCAGACCTCCCAGGCTTCTTATCTCACTGGGTCTTTGCAAAACCTAAGACAATTAAACCTCCCCAACCCCGTCACTGAACACTGCAAGGTCATACAGTCACAACACCCAGAAGAGTATCTTTTGTGTTTCTCTCTCTCTCTCTCTCTCTCTCTCTCTCTGTGTGTGTGTGTGTGTGTGTGTGTGTGTGTGTGTGTGTGTGTGTGAGAGAGAGAGAGAGAGAGAGAGAGAGAGAGAGAGATGTGTCTATTTGTGGCATCTTTGTACACCCCAAAAGAAATTACTGTATCAATATCTGGTCAAGAGCGAGGCAATCGCCTAGACTTCTGAGCAACTCGTTTGAGAACAACGAACCGATTAAGCAAAACCGGGGTGGGGGATTTGAGACTAGGACAGTGACGGTGAACCTTTTAGAGACCGAGGGCCCAAAATGCGATTCAAAACCCACTGATTTTTCACCAAGTGCCAATCATGCCAGCCATTTAACCTGAATCCGGGTGGCTGGGAAGGGGCGATGCCGGGCGCCCCCAAGAGAGACCCCCAAGAGCAGCTGTAGATGCCAAAAGTCCCCTCGTCCTAAGTGATGAGTTTATTCTCGCCTTTGGGGTCCCCCCCCCCAAATCGTTCAACGACAGAAACGATGAAACCGGCGCTTGAGATCCAAAGTTCGGCTTCTGGGGTGAAGAAAGTGTGGGGTAAGCAAGCCTAGGTGATGTATAAAAAGGGGGTTAGCCTTGAATTCGGCCCTTAAGTACAGCAGGGCCGCGGTATCCACGGCGGCCAGTTCCAGCGGATACCGAAAACCGCGGAAACAGAGAAACCTCCGTCCATTCCACGCCGGTTCTGCTCAACACGCCCTAGAAACAGCTAGAAATAAGCGTCTTTCTGGATAGTTTTCGTGTAGCACTTTTATAAAAAAAGGGGGTGGGGAGGTCCGCGGATACCGATCCCGCGGATAGGAAGGACCTTCCCCGTAAACGGCGCGGAGGAGGCGCTGCTCCCTGAGGGTTCAACGCCGGGAAGGCGGGTCCGACCCTGTTTAACACACACCGACACCCCCCACCCCCCTCTCAAGGGACCGGAAGTACCCCCCACCCCCACCCCACGTCCACTTCCGGTTCCGCCTTTCGACACGCTAACCCCTCCCCCGTCCCCCCCCCACAAAAGTTTGGTTTCCCCGGGTAACGGGGCTTCTCGCGGCCTCTCACTCACCCTCCCGTCGGGGAGAGGAAGTCGGCGTCGTCTTCCTCGGGCGGCCCGAACATGCCGCCGCCTCCCCCACCCCCCCCCCCCTCTCACGGACGACGAAGGGCGGGGGTGGCCAAAGAAGAGAGCTCCCGCGGCCGCCAAGCGAGGGCGAGGGGGAAAAAGGGGGACCCTTTTACGACACCGTCGCAAAGAGCCTCGCCCGCCTGCCTGCCTCCCCTTAGCCTCGCCCGCCCTCTCCTGGGAGGCGCGTGAGGCCGGCGACGACGGGTGCCCCGCCGGGCCAATCTTCCTCACCGGCGCTACGCTTTTTTTTTTCCGCCGCCCCCTCCAAAAAAAAAGGGGGGGCTTTTGGGGGAGGGAAGGGGCGTGGCTTCGGGTTTCGGGGAAGGGAGGAGGGTTTTAGGATGACCAACCGGCGCCGCGAGAGAGAGAGGGGGCGGGGCACGTGACGGCCCTGGGAGGCCAATGGGGGAGCAGGGAGGCGGAGCTTGGGAGGACACGTAGGAGGAGGAGGTCGGACGGAGGAGGGCGCCGGGAAGGGTCGATGCCGCTGCCGCCGCCGAAGGGGCGCCCCGGACCCGACCAAGAGGAAGAGGAAGAGGGGGAGACCGAGGAGGAAGAAGAAGAAGAGCGGCCGGACGGAAGGGGTGCTGGCGGAGGACAGACCGGTGGGTCCGAGGCGGGAGGCGAAGCGCCACACAGAGAGAGAGAGAGAGAAGGGAGGGGGACTACAAGAACCAGAATCCCTACCCACCCACCCACCCACCCACTCTAGAGAGGGGGGGGCTGCAACAACCAGACTCCCCTGCTATAGAGAGACAGAGGGACTGCAACACCCAGAATCCCCTGCTATAGAGAAGGGGGACTACAACAACCAGAATCCCCTGCTATAGAGAGAGGGGGGGACTACAACAACCAGAATCCCCTGCTATAGAGAGACAGAGGGACTACAACAACCAGAATCCCCTGCTATAGAGAAGGGGGACTACAACAACCAGAATCCCCTGCTATAGAGAGGGGGGACTACAACAACCAGAATCCCCCGCTATAGAGAGAGGGGGGACTACAACAACCAGAATCCCCTGCTATAGAGAGAGGGGGACTACAACAACCAGAATCCCCTGCTATAGAGAGAGGGGGGACTACAACAACCAGAATCCCCCGCTATAGAGAGGGGGGACTACAACAACCAGAATCCCCTGCTATAGCGAGAGGGGGGACTACAACAACCAGAATCCCCTGCTATAGAGAAGGGGACTACAACAACCAGAATCCCCTGCTATAGAGAGGGGGGACTACAACAACCAGAATCCACCCCACCAATTCCAAAGAGGGGGAGTTACAACAACCAGAATCCCCCACTATAGAGAGGAGGACTGCAACAACCAGAATCCCCCCACTGACACTAGAGAGGGTGGACCCCAAGAACCAGAATCCCCCACCACAGACTCTTAGACCACAACAACAGAATCCCCCACCACAGACTCTTAGACCACAACAACTAGAATCCCCCACTATAGAGAGGGAGACTACAACAACCAGAATCCCCCACTAACACCAGGGGGCTACAACAACCAGAATCCCCACTAACTTTAGAGAGGGGGAGTACAACAACCAGAATCCCTCTACTAACTCTAGAGAGAAGGAGTATAAACAGAATCCCCCTCCACCAACGCCAGAGGAAGGGGCTACAAGAACCAGAATCCTCCACTAGCACCTGAGAGGGGGACTACACCAGCCAGAATCCCCCCACCAATGCCGGGGGGTACAACCCTAGATGTCCCCACCAACACCAGAGAGAGGGGAATGGATTACACCTCCCAGAACCTGTCGGGCAACTCCTGAGGTTTGGGGGCTTCACCCTCAGAACCCACCACGAACGCCAGACATGTAGGACTCCCAGTATCCTTCACTGACTTTGTGGGACTACTACAGCTGCCAGAATCCCCAGTAGTAACTCAGAGGCTGAGCACTACAAATCCCTGAGCACCTCCTGCATCTGAACTAACTTGAGAAATGGGACTCCAGCCCTTTTCATTGTTCAATCAGTTCCAGTGTAGAGCGTAGAGTTCTAAATCCCAGAATTCTTTGGTCACCTTGAGACACATGGGACTACATCTCCCAGCATCCTTCACCTAGCACAGTGGTTCTCAACCTGTGGGTACCCAGATGTTCCTGGACTGCAGCTCCCAGAAATCCTGGCCAGTTCGGCTATTGATGAAGATTTCTGGGAGTTTTTAATTGATATAATATAGATTGTGGGTCCGCTGATGACAATTTTGGAATAACGATTTTAATGTAAGGTTTTTATTGATGATTTATTGATATTTTACTCTTAACTATTCTAAATTGTTTTATTCTTTGGATTGTGAGCCGCCCAGAGACCATTGGGTATTGGGCGGCATATAAGTTAAATAAATAAATAAATAAATAAATAAATAAACCACTGATCCTAGCAGGATTAGGGAAGCCCATGTCCAACATCCCTATAACAGGCCAGATTTAGGACGGCTGTTTTAGACTTCCCTGAGTGCCAAACGTAATTATAGTTTTGATAAATTATTATTCATAACCCCCTACTGAATGATCCGCTCCTGGGTGTTGCTTGTTTACCCCTTTGGACAAAAGTTGAAGTATTATTTATTTGTTTATTTATTTATTATTTACATTTATAGACCGCCCGACTTTCCTGGGGAAAACTCTGGGCGATGAACTACCACAGCTGTAGGCAGCAGGGGATAAAATGGCTTGGGCTGCGGTCCGCAGTTCTGCTCAGCACCCTCCATCAGATGCTTCTGGTCGAATGGGACACAGGAATCTTTAAAAAGGATGTCTTAATTGTACTGTATGTTGTCCCTCCTTACTGTAAGCCTCGTGGTGCAGTGGTTAAAATGCCTGTCCTGCAGCTAAAACTGTGCTCACGACCTGGGGGTTCAATCCCAGGTAGCAGGCTCAAGGTTCACTCAGCCTTCCATCCTTCCGAGGTTGGTAAAATGAGTATGTCTCCTGGTGCTGTGGTTAAAATGCCTGTCCTGCAGCTAAAACTGTGCTCACGACCTGGGGGTTCAATCCCAGGTAGCCGACTCATGGTTCACTCAGCCTTCCATCCTTCCAAGGTTGGTAAAATGAGTATGTCTCGTGGCGCTGTGGTTAAAATGCCTGCACTGCAGGTCAAACCGTGCTCACGACCTGGGGGTTCAATCCCAGGTAGCAGGCTCAAGGTTCACTCAGCCTTCCATCCTTCCAAGGTTGGTAAAATGAGTATGTCTCGTGGCGCTGTGGTTAAATGCCTGTCCTGCAGGTAAAACTGTGCTCACGACCTGGGGGTTCAATCCCAGGTAGCAGGCTCAAGGTTCACTCCGCCTTCCATCCTTCCAAGGTTGGTAAAATGAGTATGTCTCGTGGCGCTGTGGTTAAAATGCCTGTCCTGCAGGTAAAACCGTGCTCACGACCTGGGGGTTCAATCCCAGGTAGCCGGCTCAAGGTTCACTCGGCCTTCCATCCTTCCGAGATCAGTAAAATGAGTACCCAGCTTGCTGGGGGGCAATGTGTAGCCTGCATACTGTAATTAAAAACTGTAAACCGCCCAGAGACTACTTGAAGTGGTACGGGGCGGTCTATAAGCAGAACATTTGCTTTTTTTTTTTTTTTTTTTTTTTTTTTTTTGTTCGAAGGAGCCAAATCACTCTTAAATCTCTGATGCTTCAAAAGGTGCTTGAGGATTTTTTTTAAAAAAAAAAATAATAATGTCCCGGATAAAAGTAGGAAGCATTCCAGCTGCCAAACTCTCGAAGCATCCGAAGGAGTTTTGAGTTTCACCTCGTTTAGATTAAATCTCGTTTTTTGAGATGGGCGGGTTTGAAACAGGATGAAATCCAAGTTTCACGCTGGTGCTTAGAAACGCCTTATAATGGTAGCAGCCGTGGCTTTGATATGTTTCCCCTGTTGATGGTGGCACGATTGTTGGGCGCTTTGTCGATCAGCTGCCCGGTAAAGGCGGCTCTACGTTCCAGGTATCTGGTTTTCCAGGTTCCTCTTTTGCGGTGGAAGACAGAAGTCAGGTCGACACCTTCAGTCCCAGGGGGCTGTGACTCGAGGCTGTGCTAGACGGCTTATTAAAAGAGCGTGCTGTCTTTTAAACTTTCCAAAAGTACGGTACCATTAATGCCGCCATCGGGCTTTTTGTGGCGTTCCTCCGGTATTGTGCCTTCTTCTAAGGCAGCGATGGCAAACCTTTTAGAGACCGAGTGCCCAAATTGCGATTCAAAGCCCACTAATTTTAATGTATCGTATCTATTGTATTTACATGTTTTTATTGTTCTAATTGTATTGTAATTTTGATGTTTTAATTGTCTGTTTTGATTGTGAGCCGCCCAGAGACCTTTGGGTAGTGGGCGGCATACAAGCTCAATAAACAAACAAACAAACAAATAAATATTTTTTTCACAAAGTACCAGTACAGCCATTTAACCTGAATCCAGGTGGCTGTGAAAGGGCCATGTCGGGTGTCCACAAAAAGGGCTCCGAGGGCCACCGTTGTTGGCACCCGTGCCACAGGTTTGCCAAAACTGTTCCGGAGCTTTTGGCCAGCTTCTGCTGCTGGTTTCCATAGCAAGAAAAACTGGCGGGGTAGCTCAATGGCGTCCAGAACGTGATGTTATTAAGCCCTTTTGTACTCTGCGGATTAACTTTTTTGGTGTTGGTTTGGAGCGGGGGTGGGGGATTTGTGTAAGAGTCTCCCCAAGAAGCTGGCTGCAACTAAGGTTTTAGAAGCTAGCTCTGTCCCCCCACAAAAAAAATCCATTTTATTTCCAGAAGTCACTGCACAGGTTGTAAATTCGGGGTTTGTGGTCTGCTTGACACACCTTGCTTAGAACACCCTGGACCAATTTGAAAACGGGTATGTTTTGGCGCCAGCTTTGTGCCTGCGTTTGTAATTGGTGACAGCCTGAGAGCTGTCCTCCTTTTTGTGCCGCCCGGAGGTTGGGATAACTCCTCCGGCTTTATCGCTCCGTCCCCAGAGCTCCCTCTGCGTGGTAGGTGGGAACGCCAGTGTGCCCCGACATTTACACGCTCGGCAGCCCACGGCAGCACAATCGGCACCCGCTGTGCCATCGGCATCCCCGGATTGTCGATTCAGCCTGATAGGTGTCCCGTCCGACTTTGGACCGCCTGGGAAACAGATCCAGGAAATTAAAAGTCACTGCGTCGGGGGGCAATATTCGTGTTTGCGAAACACATCCCGCGATTCCCCGTGGAGGTGGGGATTCCTGCTGAGTAGAGAATCCATTTTTGTTATTTGTTGGCAGTGAGCGGACGTCACCCTCCGGTTGCCAGGCGCCAGGACTCGCGCTGAGGGGGCTGTTGCCGGACCAGGGGAAGAATCGGACTCTTCTGTGGCTGGAGGGGGCCACTTTTCTGTCCCTCAGGCAACAATCACAAGGTACAAATAATTTGGACGGCCAGGCGGGGTTGTTCCTTGCGGCGATGGTGGCCGTTGAGCCTCTGAAGGGAAGACGTTTCTGCGAATCTGTGCAAACGGGAGGTTTTCGGGCAAAGGGGCAAGTATCCGAGTGAGATTCTCAAGGGGGGGGAATTAAAATCAGAATGGGCGCTGGGCTCTCGACTGGCTTACTGGTAGAGGAAGTGGAGTTTGAACACAGAGGCTTCAAGCAAGCGACTCGTGGCGTGTTAAATGAAGCCAGGTCTGCAGGGCTCACTTGAAACATCCGCTGTTGCATTTGACTGTTTGCTTTCTTTAAAGTCAATATTGGGTCTTCCGAAGAGGCTACATCCTGAATGGAATGCCCTGTCCTTGCCAAACCAAATCTTCTCCATCAGTGCCTCCCTGATTCCAATGGTGTCCCAAGCGGTTTTCCTTCTGACAGCCGGTCTCTCTTTTTCTGCAACGTGGCAACAGATTTGGAGTTACCTCGTACTCCGTGATTCGCCAAACCGCTTGGTACACCATTGGAATCAGGGAGTATGCCTCCTCCTTCATTGTTTTGTTTTCTATTATTTGTTTTTATTGCTGTAAGCCGCCCAGAGTTCCCTTGGGGAAGATGGGCGGGATACAAGTCTAATAAATAAATAAATAAATAAATAAATAAATAAATAAATAAATAAATAAATAGTCCTCTTTGGGGATCTTAATGCCCTCAGAAGGGCCGCAGCTGGTGACCTCATCACACTTATTTATTTATTTATTTATTTATTTATTTATTTATTTATTTATTTATTTATATAGCTTGTATGCCACCCACTACCCAAAGGTCTCTGGGCGGCTCACAATCAAAACAATTAAAACATCAAAATACAATAAAATTAGAACAATAAAACCAGTAAATGCAATAAATACAGTACATTAAAAGCACAACCACTTAGGAGGGTGTGGAGTTGCGGGACAGGATTCCGGCTCTTGATTTAGCTCAGTGGCTTGTCTGGCTGTGGGGCTAGACGTTGAGAGTTTGATTCCATGCTGGGGCCTCCAGATGGAAACTGGACTGTCATGATCCCAGGATGCCCCGGAAGAAGGATACAGTAAGACCCCTGTATCCACTGATTCATTATCCACTGATTCAGTTATCCACGGTTGGCAGAGGAAAAAGCAAAGTGTTCTGCTTATATGCCACCCCATACCACTTCAAGTAGTCTCTGGGCGCTTTACAGTTTTTAATTACAGTAATGCAGGCTACACATAGCCACCCCCCCCCCAGCAAGCTAGGCACTCATTTTACCAACCTCGGAAGGATGGAAGGCTGAGTCAACCTTGAGCCGGCTACCTGGGATTGATCCCCAGGTTGTGAGCACAGTTTTACCTGCAGTGCAGGCATTTAGCCACTGCGCTAGGGGGGACTCCTAAAAATAAATAAATAATACAGCAGCTGCAATGCAAGCTACTGTCACAAAGAGCAGCTGTAAAGCAAGCTACTGTCATAAAACAGCAGCCGTAATGCAAGCTACCGTCAAAAGCAGCAGCTGTAAATCAAGTTACTATCACTAAACAGCAGTTTGGGGGGGGGGCATTTTGGCGTTCTCTCTTATCCACGGTTTTCATTATCCACGGGAAGGCTTGGAACCAATTCCCTGTGGATACTGGGGTCCTGCTTTTAAGCCACTTGTGAGGATTCTTTGCCTAGAACGCCTGAAAACAAGATGTTCTAAGTCCAGAAACGGCTTGGCGACACATCACAGCGATGGCAGAAGCATATTGTAGAAAGACGTTGCCTCGGCCCTGATTAATAATTCCCTACCATGCCACATCCTTGGACATCTTAAGCAGATCGTATTGTTCTCATTCACCCCAGCTGTGGCGGCTCAGAGGGACGAGAGATCATGGCGTTGCAGCAGCCTAGAAGTTAATTATTTATTATTTTTCCTCCACGTACACCCGGTAGAGGCGGACACGGCCTGTGGGAGTGTTGTCGACGCTTTTGATCTTTGCTGGGGAATGGCGGCATGGGTGGAGAGCTGGTTTCCAGCCAGCTCTGATTTGGGGCATCGATAGCGGGGTTGAGGACACAGGAAGCACCCGGCCCCAGCGATCTCTCCAGGTCGGCAGGCGCTAGTCTTAGAAGCTTAAAGGCAGTCAAAAAAAGAAGCTGAGGAAGAAGCCACGGTCGCGTGCTGGATTGTGGATCTCCGAAACTCCCATTGTTCTGACTCTAATGTTTGTTTTCTGTATCTCGGTACTTGGGGGTCAGCAAAGCGTGTCCGCCTTTTACTGGCTGGTCCAAAGTGTGTTATCATCCTCGCACTCTTCCCGAGAAACGAGAGGCTTCCAACTTTTTCGAAGCTCTCTGAAAAGAAGCACGCGGCAAAGAAAAATCTGCTTGGTCCCGGTGGAACCCGGCAGGCCAGGATACGTGCCTCTGTTTCCCAGCCATTCGGAGCCGGAGGCAAACCATAAAACTGCAAGCTGATGTCTTCTGCCGGCACAGGGAAGGGCTGGCCGGCGGGGATGTGTGACAGGCTGAGTCGGCAGGGAGGAGAGGCTCGCGGGCCACTCAGAATTTTAAAACAAGCCACATTTGGGCCCCGGGCCGGACTTTGGACTTGCCTGCTTTAAGATCTGCTCCTGGGAACACTTCTTCCTTGGAGGAAAGTTGATTTTTTTTTCCCCATGCAGGACTTCTCTAAGTCTGGGTCACAACTCCAGCGATGCGTTTTCCGCTTTTAGACTGAAACTCTTTTTGCCTCTTCTAATTATCGATTGATTGTCCTGTCTTGTATCTGTTTTAGTTAACATTTGTTCAGGTTCTTTCGCCTCGTTTACTTGCCTCTTCAGTTTGCTGATTAGGGTGTTCTACATCCCATTGCTTTATTTCATTCTTGTTTTGTAATTTCATAGTTGCAAGCCACCCATAGTAGCCTTGTCGCTGGGTGGGTGGTATAGAAATCGGATGGGTGGGTGGATTTGCTCCCTTACTAGGAGAAAATCGTTCTTCTCTTTAAATGTGTAATTCCGAGCGGGAGAGGAGAACTCTTCAAGAGTGCTGGTTCTCCTTGAAGGAAAGACACAGAGACTTGCCTTGCGGGACGTCTTGTTTTGTCCTGTTTTTAAGGCACATCCCCAGCCGTGCCCAGCTTTTATTTAAAAAGCAAGACCTGCATTTTTGGGGAAAAGTTGGACAGGAAGATCTCAAAGGTGCTTAAAAACTCACTCGTGTTGTCCACCTGGTCCTTGAATAATGCTGTTGAGATGTTTTGCTCAGGGATTTGATTTACCTGTGAATGTGCCTCCTCTCTCCACCCACTCTTCGGTGTCCGCCTTCAGCTTCTGCTTTTCCCGAACACTTTGGCCCTTCGCCACAAGCCGTTGCGAGGTGACCCGCTTGGTTTCCGAAGGCCATCGCGGCCTTGCGTTGTAAAAAACCGGTCAGGGGGTTTCAGAGTCGTCAGGTAGTCACTCCCCCACCCCTGCCTTTCCTTGCCCCTGGTAAGCGGCAACCGGCTTGCGTAAAAAAGATCTAATCTGTTGGCCCATCCGCCTTCTCTTGCCAAGACAAAGCTGGGTACTGTTCCAGAGTCCAAAGTGACATGACAGGTTTGCTCTTGCGCTATAAGGTGACAGCGTCTCTCCCTCGTGCCCAGCCTAACTGCCCCTTTCCCTTTGAAAAACAAAAACGCATTGATAGAGAAATTCGAACGCGGTGGAGAGGCGCTCCTTCCGAAAAGGCAAAGAGCTGGTGTGAGTTGAAACCCTCCTCCTGTAAAGATTGGCTGTGTTTTCGTGCTTAAAATGGGGGAGATGAGCCGGAATCCTGATTCCGGTCTATGTTTGCATAAGGGGAAAAAATCGCATGGGTCGGGATTAGAGATTAGAGATCGAAGCACGAACCATGAAGAGTCATTCCCCTCCCTTTGCTTCGGCAAGATGGGATGGAGAAAATGGGGAGGAATTAATTGCGACTTAGCTGGAGAAACGGTGGGATGTGATGCCTCCATAACCTCAGAGGTAGTTGCCTTCCTCTACGCCAGGGCTGTTCATCTTTGAACAGGCCAAGGTCTACTTTTTGCGGCCCAAAGTGCCTGAGGGCTACTACACTAAAACCTCTTCTTACGAATTTTATCTGTTCTGAGTACGTGCTCATAACTAAAAAAAAATTGTAAGTAGAGCAGCGGTTTCCCATAGGAATGCATTGAAAACCTATTAATCAGTTCTGGAGGGAACAGATTTCAATGCGCCATGGCCCCGCTCAACTGAGACAGTGGGCTGGCAGACCCAGAACTTTGCTGGAGCAGTGGGGCTCCTTGGGATGGGGGAGGGAGGGATGGAGAACTTATCCCCTCACTTTTTTTTATTGCTGGCTGGCAGGCTACTTTTGAACCCTTCACGGGCTACCAGTAGCCCGCGGTCTACCTGTCGGGCAGGCCTGCTCTATGCAGCTCTGGTGAGGCCTCAGACCCTTGGCCAAATGTCACGAAAAACAGGCGGATGCTCTGCTCCGAAAGGTCAGAGGCTGGTGGCCAAGGCTTGACACGGAGATTCTGGTAGACTTTCGCAACAAAAGCAAACACCGTCGCCGGGCTTCCTTGTTAGGGACGCTCCCAAAGTGGGGGCGTCACCAGAGGAGGCGGAGGTGTTTAATCCCAAAACATCTTGCGAAATCGCGTTTTCGGCCACCTCGCAAATAACCTCATCTAGGTTGCCTCTCTCCTACTGGAAGTAATCTAGAGCTAACCTGACTCGGAGGCATTTATGGCTGTAACTTGAATTTATCTAATTTCCCCTTAACACCACCTCAGGCTGGCAGCCACCATGTCGATGAAATGACGTACTAGGTCAGTGGTCTCTCGAATGAAGCTGAATGATGTCCAAGACAGCTCAAGTACTTCCTTTCACCTAGTACAGTGGTTCTCAACCTCTGGGTCCCCAGATGTTCCTGGACTGCAACTCCCAGAAATCCCTTCCAGCACAGCGAATGGTGGAGGCTTCTGGGAGTTGCAGTCCAGGAACATCTGGGGACCCGCAGGTGGAGAACCACTATTGTAGAGAGACCTTTGTGTTCCTGAACCAGTAGGATAAGGAAAATAATGCTATTTTTTTGGGACTCAGTCCGAGCTGCCTGCAGATCGTCACAGGCTTCTGCGTTGAATCTGACCAGAAACAAAGGGAGAAGGCTGTTCAAAAAAATTTTTTTGCCATGTTGTTAAGCTTGAAATCATAGTTAGGGCATGTGGTCAAGAGAAGACGACTTACAGTAGCAAGCAACCCTCTTAGCGGTGTCATAAATATAAACACATGTAATGACACGAAATTCTTGTTTGAAGCTTGGAGATACCCCAGCGGCAAGCTGTCCTGCCACTATTTCCGGTTGTGAATTTGTGAAGTTGTCAGATTACGTTCGTGCTGTTAAATTCTCCCGGGGTCGGGGCGAGTTTGAATCCAGTTTCTTTAAATTTGTATTTACAGTAGCACGCCCGTAACCTTAAGGGGACAATCTCCTGCTCCGTTCCCCATAAATATTCATCCTTTTCGTTCAGTCCTTTGGTGAACGCAGAGGTTCTGGAGCTTGGACCTCTTGAGCAGCCCCTAGTTTGGGGAGTTTGCTTTGGAAAGGAAGCAGTTAAAAAAGCCAGTGGAGGCCACCAGGAAATTGAATATACTGGGAGCAGCATCTGAGTCTTGTGATGCCAAGCTTTGATGTGTCTGCTGCTGCAAACGGGGCGGGTGGAGGGAGTGGACCGCCCGGGGGGGGGGTCCCTGTCTCTGCTCAGTCTAACCAAGTTCGGCTTCAAGAGAACTTGGCCCCAGGTAAGAGGGTTTAACAATGGGATTGGCAGGGAGCTGGGCGGAGAACGCTGCCGGCTTTCCTCGTGATTTGCGGCAATTGTGTGTGCAGAATGGCTTAGATTTGGATGTTAACTAACATCTGCTTGAAGTTTGATTGCATAAATCTCTCTCTTCCTTCCGTCCCGTTCTAGTCTGTCTATCCATCTATTTATCTAACTTATCCCTTCCTTCTTTGCTATCTATCTATCTATCTGTCTGTCTGTCTGTCCCTTCCTTCTTTGCTATTTATCTATCTATCTAATCTATCTATCTATCTATCTATCTATCTATCTATCTATCTATCTATCTATCTATCTATCTATCTATCTATCTGTCTGTCTGTCTGTCCCTTCCTTCTTTGCTATCTATCTATCTATCTATCTATCTATCTATCTATCTATCTATCCCTTCCTTCTTTGCTACCTACCTACCTATCTATCCCTTCCTTCTTTGCTATCTATCTATCTATCTATCTATCTATCTATCTATCTATCTATCTATCTATCTATCTATCTGTCTGTCTGTCTGTCTGTCTTGTCTGTCTGTCTGTCTGTCTGTCTGTCTGTCTGTCCCTTCCTTCTTTGCTATCTGTCTGTCTGTCTGTCTGTCTGTCTGTCTATCTATCTATCTATCTTGTCTGTCTGTCTGTCTGTCTGTCTATCCCTTCCTTCTTTGCTATCTGTCTATCTATCTATCTATCTATCTATCTATCTATCTATCTATCTATCTATCTATCTATCTATCTATCTATCTATCTATCTATCTATCTATCTATCTATCTATCTATCTATCTATAGTCTGTCTACCTCTTCCTTCTTTCCATCCGTCCCTCTGTATCAGTCTGGTTGGCTGTCTATCCATACACTGACTCACCTACCTACCTACCTAAATATCTCTTCCTTCCTTCTTTTCTGTCTCTCTGTCTGCCTGTCTAATTTAAATTGTCCAAACCATCTGATTTTTTTTTTAAAAATGTGATTTAAAATTGCAACGTAATTCAGTTTGATTGAAAGCCCACCCCCACTCTGCCCAGATGCCAGGGAAGCTGGAGAGACCCACGGGGGGGGGGGCGCTAAAGAGGCCTTGTTCCCTGCAAAAGTCCAAAGGTTGCGATTAATTTCTTTCATTTTAGAGTGAAAAAGGCGCACCGTCCTATTGTGTTCCGGGGTGGGGGGGGGTGGGGGTGGGGGAGCCGACCTTCTGGTTTGTGCCTCCTTGAACAGGTGCAAAGAGACTCTTCCGTGTACTGTAATCTTCTTAAGCGGGCATAGTTCTGGTTAACGGGCTCTGGGGTCTAATTACGGTGTGTTTTGAAATAAAGCTGGCTCGGCCGCCCGAAGTGGCGGTGGTTTCCCACCCGTCTTTGTGTCATTACGTTGGCCGGCAGCCGAAGGACTGAATTTGACTCGCCCAGGATTTTCCGTGGGCACAGCTGGACACTTTCCTTTGATCGGCCGGCACATCTGCCTGGCCGCAGGACGGCGTTCTGGAAGCTCTCCTTCGGGTTTTAAAACACTCCTGTCCCAGAGGAAGAACGGGTTTGCACGTCCAGAATAAAATAAGCAAAGCTTTCGTGTGTGTGTGTGTGTGTTGGGGTGTGTGTGTGTGTGTTATTTCTCCTTAATTCTGCCCATCACGAGGAAGGGAAGGCAGTTTATTAGAACACACACACCCTCTCCTCGCTCCTGGAAATAAATTCTTTGAATGACTTGATGGGTCTTATATTCTCTTTAAAATGCAAAGGGTCCCTCTTTGTTTAACACTTTAGATATTTCCAATCTTGTAGGCTGCTTCCAAGCACAGCCCTAGAGGGATGCAACCGCTAGGTAATATCATTTTATTTTATTATTATTATTATTTTGCTTTATCCCGGCCCCAGTTGGCTAAACCTAGTGAGTTTACGAAATTATCAGCCCAGGAGGGGCAGAGATAGCTATGTTTAAATATTTGAAAGGATGTCACATTGAAGAGGGAACAGGTTTGTTTTCCATGGCTTCAGAGACTAGGACTTGGGGCAATGGTTTCAAACTACAGGAAAAGAGATTCCATTTGAACGTTAGGAAGAACTTCATGACAGTTAGAGCTGTTCGGCAGTGGAAGATGCTGCCACAAAGGAGGGTGGTGGAGTCTCCTTCTTTGGAGGTTTTTAAGCAAAGGCTGGATGGCCATCTGTCGGAAATATTGTGATGGGGGTTCCTGCATGGCAGGGGGTTGGACTAGATGGCCCTTGAGGTCTCTTCCAACTCTATGATTCTATGATTCTAGGAGATAGGCACAAGGCCTCTGCGTCTTTTTGTTGATTTGGAGAATGGGGTCGTTTCACTCCTTCCACAGCTGGCTACGCTTGCAACCACAAAACAGCAATCGCAGGTCCTGACTTCCGTCTAAGACAGGCCTGCCCAACAGGTAGACCGTGGGCTACCGGTAGCCCACGAAGGGTTCAAAAGTAGCCCGCCAGCCATCAATTAAAATAAGTGAGGGGATAGGTTCTCCACCCCTCCCTCCCCCATCCCAAGGACCACCACTGCCCCAGCAAAGTTCTGGGTCTGCCAACCCATTGTCTCAGCCGAGCGGGGCAGTTCAAGGGCCATGGTGCATTGAAATCGGTTCCCTCCAGAACGGATTAATTGGTTCTCAATGCATTCCTATGGGAAACCACTGCTCTACTTACAAAAGTTTTTACTTATGAGCATGTGCTCGGAACGGATAAAATTTGTAAGTAGAGGTTTTAGTGTAGTAGCCGTCAGGCACTTTGGGCCGGAAAAAGTAGACCTTGGCCTGTTCAAAGTTGAACAGCCCTGGTCTACGAGACAAGCCTGGTCAAACCCTTAGATTTCACTTCTAACAGCTACTTGCCTGTGCATTTAGACATCTGGGTCCGCAGATGTTCCTGGACTGCAATTCCCAGAAGTCTTCATCACTAGCTGAGCTGGACAGAATTTCTGGGAGTTGCAGTCCAGGAACATCTGGGGACTCACAGGTTGAGAACCACTGATTTAGACTCTTAGGTTTCAGACTTGTCAGTTCTTCACCTTGGTACTAAGCTGAAGGCGGGGCGTTTAATCCACAGAAGCTTGGTTACGACATGATTTTATTTATTTATTTTTAGCGGTCTATAAGTTTTATTTCTGCATGCCTTTTTGTCTCTGTCGCGGATTATAAAGGAACCTCGGGCATGCTGAGTTAATCCTACGTTAGTAGTAATAATGCTTGGAGTTCGCAGCTACACTAAGCCAAGCCTTGTCCAAATTTATTGTCCCTCCGCGGATGCTGGAAGGCTCCGTCTTTCGATGCACCTTAAACCTCCCTGACCAGCATTGCTTTTAATATATGATCCCGTCCCCCCCTAGGAAGGACCTTGCCAGTGTCTGAACCCACTTCTCTCTGTGTCTGTTTGTTTCTCTCCTGTGAGTTGTCCCCTAACCTGTTTTTTCTTTTTAAGTTGAGGCTTTTCTGACTCAGAAAAAAGAGCCTCTGTTCCAACCTCCACTTTTACTAGCATTTATTAGCTTGACTGGTATAATTTATTTCTTGAGAGTACTCATTTGCCTTGATTTTATATAGATGAAAATCCATCGGGTTTGTGGGAAATGACTGCTTTCATGCGCATCTGGCAGCGGTAGTCATTTCTCAGAAGACTGTGAGGTTCTGAGATCAGCGTCTTCCCTGCCTGGATTGAAGTGGGGTGGACAGACAAACTCAGGCTTCTTTGGTCAGACATGTCCAAACTTCAGCCCTCCAGATGTCTTGGACCACCACTCCCACAGTCCTTTGCCGTTGGCAATACAGGCTTGGAATTCTGGGAGTTGTGGTCCAAAACTTTTTGTTGTTGTTCTTCAGTAGTATCCGACTCTTCGTGACCCCATGGACCAGAGCTCGCCAGGCCTTCCTGTCTTCCACGGCCTCCCGGAGTTTGGTCAAATCCATCTTGGTTGCATCAATGACGCCATCCAACCATCTCATTCTCTGCCGTCCTCTTTTCCTTTTGCCTTCCGTCTTTCCCAACATCAGGGACTTTCCCAAGGACTCCTCTTTCCTCAGGAGGTGGCCAAAGTCCTGGAGCCTCAGCTTCAAAATCTGTCCTTCCAGTGAACATTTGGGGTTGATTTCTTTCAGGATGGATAGGTTTGACCTCCTGGCAGTCCAGGGGACTCTCAAGACCACAGCTCAAAAGCAACGATTCTGCGGCGATCAGCCTTCTTTATAGTCCAGCTCTCACTTCCATACATCACTACTGGAAAAACCATAGCTTTGACTATCCTGACCTTCGTCAAACATCAGGAGGGCCAAAGTTTGGACATGCATCCACCACCATCAAAACACCCAGTGGCATCCAGATCCTGTGTCTTGGGTTTATTCAGCAGGTCAAAAGCACAAGAGGCCTCCTGGATTAGACGAAAGGTGCGGTGGGGAGTTCGATTCCTCCCCTCGGCCTCCTGGGGGGGGGAGGGTTGGACACCCTGACCCATAGGCTCCCCCCCCCGCCGCCGCTCTGCCGTTCCTAAGATTATTATAGGAATGCTGGAGAGCAGGGCTGGCTTACTTTTGGGCCATCTGAGCATCAGAATACTTCAGGCATACGTCCCCCCCTTCACGAGGCCATTCGTGGCCTCTGGGGTGATGCCTTTGAAAGCCTCCCCCCCCCATGGGGCAAACAACTATTTCAAATTGAGTTTTTTCTCAAATGGGGGGGGGAGCTGTCTTTTCTCCCCGCTTGCCGGAAGGCCACGCGACGCATCAAATGCAGGACTCATAAATGGATTTGGTCCTGCACTGTTTGCATCCACCGCTTACGCAGTTGCCCAGATGTTGACGGGAAGGAAGGCCGATCGATCGATCGTTCAGGGAAAGAAGGCGCCCTGGTTGCCGCAGGGCGTCCGAGACCTTTCTCCTTCTCCTTATCGGTCGGTGCTAATGAGATTACGGAGAAGCCTGTTCCCAATAAAGTCAGCCCGTGATGCAGGCAGCGAGGGAGAAAGCAATTGGATTAAAACAGAGCGCCCCGTTCCCTCTTGCCTTCCACTGGCAATAATTCAGGCCTGGCCGCCGGCTTCCAGATATTTGTTGTTGCCTCGCGTTTGTCCTCCATGGGCAAGGCAGACGGTTCTGGATCCGTTCTCAATTGCCTGCTTCTGCTGCAGCTCAAACGCCCAATTTCATTCTCCCAAATGTGGTCTTTTGTCATTGTCGTGTGCCTGTTTCCTGTAGCCCCTGCCCCCTTGCGGGGCTTCCCCTGGGTGTTTGGCTAGCAGAGGCTGCTGCAATAGCCCCGTTTGTGCCCATGACACACTGGATTGGCTCAAAATACCGTATATACTCGAGGATAAGTCGACCCGAGTATAAGGGGCCCCTAATTTAAACCCCAAAACTGGGAAAACTTACTGACTCAAGTATAAGCCTAAGGTGGGAAATGCAGCAGGGCCTGGCAACTCCTCCTTTGTGAGCTGGGTGTGTGTGTGATGTTTAAAATGACTTTGAGCCACCGAGACAAGTGCTTGAGTTGGTGGCTAAAAGTCATTTTAAACATTGTTTTAAAATGACTTTTTAAAAAGTCATTTTAAACATGGGGTGGGGGGTTAGGAGAAGTGGCACACAATGTTTAGCCACCGACCCAAGCATTCGCCTCAGTGGCTAAAAGTATTGATCCGAATATAAGCCGAGGACCCCCTTTTTTCAGCCCAAAATTAGGGCTGAAAAACTAGGCTTATATTCGAGTATATACAGTAAGTACAAAAAACCCCAATAATAAATAAATAAAATATCCCGCCGTCTCGCTCCCGCTAGGCTCTCCCAGCATCCCCCCCCCCGCGGGCCAAGATGGACCACAATCACGACATGGCGCACGCGGGCCACAACATGAGCGGGATGGCGACGCCCACCCCCGATCCGCACGCCCACCATCACACGACGGTGCCGTCGGGACACATGCACGGCAGCGGGATGATGGTAAGTCGCACGCAGGCCCTCGTTTTAAGGGCCGGGGGGGGGAGAGAAGGGGCAGAGAAAGTGGTCCAAAAACCATGGCGATTTTCTTTTTTTTTTTAAAGGCCACTGATAAGAATAGACTGTGCAAGTTTTGTCGGCTAGAACCTGACTCCGTTTCCCATATTTTGACACCTTGTCCGTCACATCCCATCATTCGTCGACGATTACTAGGCCCCTATATTTCCAAACTCCCCCCTATCCCAGTGATCGTTACTTCACGCCTTTTAGCTGACAAAAATCCCAGCCTGGCAGAGTCAGTAGCCAAATGTTTATTATTGATCCATCAGGAAAAAAAATAACCCCGTTCCTTTGACGAGCCAAAGATTTACTTCGGTGTTGGACTAACTTATTCTTTTAGAGCCTGAGACTGGCTTACATTTTATGTAACTGCATCTCTGTTTTAAAATATTTATGCCAATAAAGGGGAACTGAATTGAATTGAATTGAATTGAATTGAAATGAAAAAAAAGCTGCTTTAGACCTGAGTAGAAAGTAAGGTTTGTTTGTTTGTTTTTTCCTTTAAAATAAGTAAATAAATAAAAATTTAGCCTCAAAATCGCTTGTCTAAAGACGGGAGGAGGGCAACCCTTCTGCTCTTGTGGTGGCTCTCAGGGGCCCTTTTTCGTAGCCAGGAGTTGGGATTAGGGTTTGGGTTTGGGTTAGGGCGGCCGTTTCCCACTGGTGCTAAAGCGCCCAGTGACTCCGTAGCTCATGGTGTCTTCCTGAAGCATAAGCGGGGGGTTGGGGGGTTTGCTGACGGCCAGGCATTTGCCCATCCATGGCGAGGGGCCATCGACGGCAAACCCTCATTCAGGCCTGTCCAAACTTCGGCCCTCATGATGTTTTGGACCACGACCCCCAGAATTCCAAGCCTGTAATTGCCAGTGGCAAAGGACTGTGGGAGCTGTGGTCCGAAACATCTGGAGGGCCGACGTTTGGACAGGCCTGCGCCTAATTCATTTCTGGACAGCGACAGGGCTCGCGTCCAAAATGGCGGCCCTTTACAATGGCTCTCCGATGGGTGCTGGACAACAGCTCTCAGCATTCCTCAACCCCCCTCCCGGCGGTGGTGGTTGGGGAAGATGGGAACAGCAGGGCCAACCAGGGGCGGAAGTCTTCCCTTGTCCCTTCTCTGCTGTAGGCGTAGGCCACGAGACGTTTGTTCTACAAAGCTCTCCCTCTTATTTATTTATTTTATTTTTATACCGCTCGTCTTCCCAGGGAACTCCGGGCGGTTAAACAATAAAGGTTAAAAGAACCAGTAAAACACAAAGGGACATCAGCAAAAATCAAAAGGGGGAGGGAAGAAAAAAATTAAAAAGGAAAAAAGAAAAGGAGAAAACAAAACAACAATAATAAGTAAAAATCATCGGCAAGAGGCGTCTTCACAATTCCAGCCTTATTGGGGGGACGGAGCCTCTCCATCTCTGGGGATGGTGACCGTCCCTCTCATCTGTTTCCAAAACTGTGAGGCCACGAGGCCACGCCGTTCGTTTGCAAAGGGTGGGTGACGTTTAAACGGATGCTTTTTTGTCTCCGGGAGCAGGAGATGACCTTCCATTTTAGCTACACGAATGTGCCTCTGCTGTTTTCCGGGCTCGTCATCAACACGGCTGGAGGTGAGTGAGTGGGGCCTATAGGAGGTGATACCCTGTTTCCCCGAAAATAAGACCTACCGTATATACTCAAGTATAAGTTGACCCGAGTATAAGTCGAGGCCCCTAATTTAACCCCCCAAAACTGGGGAAATGTATTGACTTGAGTATAAGTCTAGGGTGGGAAATGCAGTAGGGCCTGGCAGCTCTTCCTTTGTGAGCTGGGTGTATGATGTTTAAAATGACTTTTAGCCACTGATGCAAGTGCTTGGGGTCAGTGGCTAAAAGTCATTTTAAACATCATGTGCCGCTCCCCTGTGATGCAGGGGGTCATGAGAAGCGGCATGCAATGTTTAAAATGACTTTTAGCCACAGATGACTTGCCTCAGTGGCTAAAAGTATTGACCCGAATATAAGCCAAGGGCCCCTTTTTTCAGCCCAAAATTAGGACTGAAAAACTAGGCTTATATTAGAGTATATACTGTACAGTACTTACAGTTTTGCCTCTCGCTGAAATATAAGGCATCCCCCGAAAATAAGACCTCCCCGAACATAAGGCCTACTTAAAGTTTTGCCTGTCACTGAAATATTAGACATCCCCTGAAAATAAGACCTAGCGCATCGTTGGGAGCAAAAATTAATTTAAGACACTGTCTTATTTTCGGGGAAACACGGGTGGTAGAATCACCGAGGCCAAACGTAGCAGCCCTGATCCCATTCTCCTTCCCCACCCCGCCACCACTGCCAATCCCATCATCTCACTAGGGAACAAACAGCCACCACCTCTTTTAGGCTGCCCATGCACATCATCCCCAAAGCGTTGGCAGTGTTTGCTTTCTTAGAGGAGCTGTGGCCCCCATTCCCCATCGGGGGAGAGACCACCAGGCTCTGCCGACTCTGTAGTAGAAAATCCTTATGGGATGGGGCTCGCAGCTGCTGCTGCTGCTGCTGCTGCTGCTGCTGCTGCTGCTGATGATGATGATGATGATGATGATGATGATGAGAATGCCAGGCCCCCTCTCCCCCTTCCCTTCTTTAAGGGAAAAGTCAAAGGCTGCCCTGTTTCGAGAAACCTTCTGGGGCATCCTCTCCGATGTTGATAGTTAGCTGTGCTTCCTGTTGAGATATGGGCACCAACCAGTTCGTCTTGGTTCGTAAAAGCCACAGCTGGTCGCCCACTTAAGAGGAAACGGCAGGGCAGAGAAGCTTGAGCTGCAGCCGAGCGTGGAGAAATCAGCTGAGAAGCGGCTGGAAGCTCATGAAATGGGCCAGGTTAGTGGCTAGCTCAGCCGAGGAAAGCGGGAGTGGTGGTGGAGAGAGGCAGCTGTTCTGCTGCCGCTTTTACGAAGCAAGGCGAACCGGTTCGTGCCCACCTCTCTTCCTGATCTGGCCATCATTTGGAGTTTCTTCTCATTTTTTCTGCATGTTTTATGTGCGATAGTTTTATTGTTGGTTTGGTGGGTCAGTGGGTCGATGGGTTTCTTGTTTTTGTCGTAAATAGCTTTAGGACAGTGTTGATGACCCAGCGGCGTTCCGGATGTTTTGGCCCACAACTCCCACAGTCCTTTGCCATGGGCAAGCGAGGCTCGGAATTCTGGAAGTTGTGGTCCAAAACAAATGGAGTGACGAAGGTTCGCCACCACTGGCTTAGATGATGGCATTGCACCAAGTCTGTAGTATAAATGCAATGCAATGCAATGCAATGCAATACAATGAATGAATGGCAATCATGACCTCTACTAATAAATACTTTCAGACATTGCTAGTTACTCTCCTCTTCTCTCTCAGAAATGGCCGGTGCCTTTGTGGCCATCTTCTTCCTGGCCATGTTCTATGAGGGCCTGAAGATTGCCCGCGAAAGCCTTCTCCGGAAGTCGCAGGTCAGCATACGCTACAACTCCATGCCTGTCCCAGGACCAAACGGCACCGTTCTGATGGAGACGCACAAAACCGTCGGGTGAGTTCAGGCAGGAAGCAACTGGTACCCCACCCAGTTCAGGGCTGGTTCTTTCCGCGTCGGCCCGGGCAGTCTGTGCCTTGTTGTCCTGTTGGGAGCCCTTGGGGTGGGAACCGTAGGAACAGTAAGATGGGAGCCACAGGGATGATGGAGATGGAGCCCTGAGAATGGGAGCCAAAGAAACAATAGAATGGGAGTCCTAGGAATCAATGAATGAAGGAACTAGAGATGGGCACGAATCAAAAAATTGGCATTTCGTTTGTCGTTTGTAGGGTCCGTTTCGGTTCGTTTCCGTTTTTTCGCAAATTTTTGCAAAAATCGTTTTGTTTTCGTTTTCATTTCGTTACCACTTATTTCAATTGTTTTGTGATTTTTTTTTAGGATTTTAAGCAATTCGCTCATATTGCAGTAACGGACACGAAACGCACGACCAAATTTCCAGTGTTTCTGTTTGTTTTGTTTCATTTTAGAGACAAAATTCGTTTGTTGTTTCGTTACATAACGAAACGAAAAAACGAAAACAGGGACGAAAAATTGTTCATTTCGTGCCCATATCTAATAGGAACCATGGAATAGCAGACAAAGGAACTATTGAATGGGAACGATAGGAACCATGAAATGGGAACCAAAGAAACTGTAGACTGGGAGTCTTAGGAATCAATGAACGGGAGCCACAGGATGCCACCTTCTTCTGAGTAAGACTACCTAGCTCTGTATTGTCTCTCCAACCATTTTGAATGGGAGTCTTTTCCATCCATCCACGAAGACCTCAAAAGCGACGAAGGCTCGCATGGGGTTGATCCGACCCTTCACACCACACAGACCTAAGTCATGGAGGGTGGTTGAGGTCATCTTGAGCCTCGTGGCGCAGGGGTTACACCCCCAGCACTGCCGCCAAAACTCTGCTCGCGAGCTGGGCTTCCGTCCCAGGCAGACGTCTCCAGGGGCACGCCGCCTCCCGTCCTTCCGAGGTGGGTACAACGAGCGCACGGCTTGCTTAAGGGGGGGGGGCGAGGTGTGGCCTGCCAAATCGAATCGGAAACCGCCCCCGCGAATGCTTTAAGCGCCGTGGGGCGGGATACGGACAGCCTGCTTTGCTTTTTGGCTTGGGAGTCGGCTTTTTCTTAGACCTTTCTTAGACCCGAGGTGCGGATGGCGTCCCTCGTTTTTTTTTTTTTTTTGCGGCACCTCCCGAACTCAGCCCTTCTCCTCTGCTCTCGCCCTCCGCTAGGCAACAGATGCTGAGCGTCCCTCACCTCTTCCAGACAGCCCTGCACGTCATCCAGGTGGTGGTCAGCTATTTCCTCATGCTGATCTTCATGACGTACAACGGCTACCTCTGCATCGCCGTGGCGGCCGGCGCCGGGACTGGCTACTTCTTCTTCAGCTGGAAGAAGGCGGTGGTGGTGGACATCACGGAGCATTGCCATTAACGCCGGGGGTGGGGGAGGTGGCCGGGGCCGAGCCTTTTCCTTGCATCACCTCCAAAGGACCAGGCTTCCCAGAAAGGTGCCAAGAAAATCTACGGGGTGCCCTCCCACCGTTTCCCTGGGGGCAGCACTGGTGCCTCTCCCTTCCTCTTCTCTCTTATGCGTCCCCCCTTCCTCCCTAAGGCGGGGTGGGGGGTTCCGGAGCGGCGGGGAAAGCTAGTAGCCAGCTAGGGCGGCTTCCGTAGGGTGATCAGCTTATATATTAGACGCCATTAGCAGTTTGATCGTTAGAGAGAGGAAAAATACTGTCCCATGATATGAAACTAGCTGGCATGCTCGCACAGGCCATTCCATGTTCTTTTCAAGTTTTAAAGCATCGTGTGCTGGGATAAGGTGGGGGTCGTTGTATAAGGATGATATCGAATAGAGATGGGCGCGAACCGGTTCGTCAAAGCAGCCGCGGAAGCGCTGCGGCTCCGCACCATTCCTCCGCTTGACCTGGCAGCGTCAGGCACTCAGCAGGCCCGGCGTGCTTGCTTCCTTCACTGCTGGGGCTGATCTTCCACTCCTGGCATCAGCTCAGGGCTTCTCTGCCCTGGCCCTCTTGCCAGACAAAAAGGGCAGGGCAGAGACACACGCTGTTACTCATGACTGGGAGATCAGCCCCGGGGGTGGGGAAATCAAAGAAGCAAGCGGGGCCTGGGGAGTGGCCGATCTGCAGGGGAGGGCAGCAGCAGCACCTGTGCAACCTCCTGGGCAAATTGGGACGAACCGGTTCGTGCCCACCCCTCATACGGAAGTGGCAGGAGGAGCGAAGCAAAGCCACAAGCCCCTCGTAGCACGGGTGCCTCGGGTGGGTAGAAAGAGCAGAGGCTGGAGAGGTTGCCCGCTCAAAGGTACTAGGTCCCTTGTTTCATCTGACGAGGTCCAGATCGGGCACCCACTCCATTTGAGTCTGGTTCCAGCCCCGGACGGACCGGCTGCAGATTCCCAAGCCCCCGATTTTTCACGACTGCCGCAGCTCTCGGCCAACGCAATGACGGTGCGCAGCTCCAGTGGTCCACTGTGACTTGCCGATTTGAGTTGGGAAATGTGCAACATGAACCCCAATCAACTTTTTTTTTAAAACTAAAAAGAGGGAGGGAGGAACCATTTGAATTATTCTAAATAAACCAACGGAACAAGTGCTGGCTTCATTTTGACTTGAAGGCAAGGGAAAAGGTGACATTTCTTGTCCTTAAACACACCAATATATTATTTACATCCAGGACTGGAACTACCTCAGGGGAGGCTGAGTTTGGACAGCCTAAGGTGTTCTCTCTCTCTCACACGGGTGGCCCTCCAGATGTTGTTAGGATGCAACTGTTCTCCATCCTTGCTGGCACAGCTAAGAGCTAACGTCGGGAACCCCTAACCTAAGTGGATAGATAGAGGGAGGCGCTTCTCCCTCTCGCAAAATACCAGAACTAGGGAGACATCCACTCAAACTGAGGGCTGGGAGAGTGAGAACAGACAAAAGAAAATATATTTTTTGCCCAGTGTGTTGTTAAGTCTGTGGAACTCCCTGCCACAGGAAGTGGGGATGGCATCTGGCCTGGGTGCCTTCAAGAGGGGATTGGACAGATTCCTGGAGGGAAAAGTCCATCCCAGGTGACAAACCATGATGGAGATGTGTCATCTCCAGGCTTAAAACCAGGGTCCTTCAAGGGCCAGACGCAGAGGAGTGGTATCAGGAGACAGAGATCTACTCTCGTGCGCTCCCGGACACATTTGGTGGGGCCACTGGGAGATACAGGAAGCTGGACTAGATGGGCTTTGGCCTGATCCAACAGGGCTCTTCTTAGGTTCTTATGCCCTCCATCAGGGCCAGCTATCCTTTGTCCACCTCGATAGAGCTAATGGGACACGGTGCCAGACAAGTTACCATCGCCTGGCTCTTCTCTTGGCAAGGGAAACCTCTGCACCCAGTTTCGCCATAATTCACCACCCTTCGCTAGGAATCTACAGCCGGAAAAGCCTGCAGGGGAGCATGCCACAGGGGGGGGGGTCCCCACCCCCGATTTCCTTTCCATGCAGCTTCTTTTTTGAAATGAAAACAACTACACTACTATTTTGAACTGCATTAATATGGAATTTGGGGTGTGGAGGAAGCCATGCGCCATCCTGCCAGCAGTCCTCCTGTCGCCCCACTAAGGCTTGGCGATCCTTAGTCGGGGGAAAGGAGGAGAGGGAAGCAGGGGATTTTTTCCCCAAGCAGCACCTCCTTTGATTGCTTTCCCCCTCGCTAAGGCTTGGCGATCATTAGCCCGGGAAAAGGAGGAGAGGGAATCGTGCAATGGAGGTGCTGCTTGGGAAAAAAATCTCATTGCCTGCTTCCCTCTCCTCCTTTCCCCAGGCAAATGATCGCCAAGCCTTAGAGGGAGAAAGGAGGAGGGGGAAGCGTGCTACGGAGGTGATGCTTGAAAAAAAAATAATGCCTGCTCGGCGCTATTTGCACGCTGTGTGGTTTCCACAGGAGAGCCTGGGTTGAGCGGAACTAATTAGTGCCCAGTAAAACTAGAGGAAGGAGACTTTGTTCCACACAGATGGTCACTTTCTCATAGATGCCCTGAGCACCTCCGATCAGAGCCACAGCATTAGCAAGGCGCACAGGGAGCCAGACCGTTCAGGGACAGATCTCAACGGAGGCTGGAGCCAACGAACCATAAAGTCCCTTCCAGCTGTGTGGTTCCGATATCTTTACACAACTGCTGGGGAGCTCGGTGGTTTAGGTACTTGGCTAAGAAGCCAGACGCTGGGAGTTCAATTCCCACGCTGGGCCTCCTTGATGATTTATAGCTCTCCATTCTGATCAATGCCGCAGCCCCCCAATTTAGACCTAAAGCTTTTCTCCAACAAAGAGGCCAGGGACAAGGCGGGGGAACCGTCCTCCACTATCGTGTCCCTTTGCGCGGGTGGTATTGCGTACGCTTGTAAAAGGGAAACGACAACCCCATTCCCCATTTGCGTTGTCTCCGGTAGCGCAAGATCCTACAGCAGGCATGTCCAAACTTTGGTCCTCCAGATGTTTTGGGCCACAACTGCCACAGTCCTTTGTCCTTGGCAGTCTAAGCTTAGAATTCTGGAAGTTGTGGTCCAAAACATCAGGAGGGCCAAAGTTTGGACATGCCTGTCCTACAGGTTTCGTCTCGCTGGTGCAGTACCCCTCGCATGTGCCTTTAACGTGTTTCCAGGCCGTGTCTCTTTCTCTAGCACATTGCAATGATGGTTGGATGTAAATAAGACTTGATCCATAGTCCGTGCCGTGCCGACGATCAGTCTGTATGTCCCAAATAAAACAGAATGTGTCTTAAAAGAAACTGTAACTTTGTGGGTGGATGGCCCATCAGCCCTTTGCTATACAAGGCAATTTCAGTAGCATGCAAGATGAAACATAAAGGTAATACACTGGTGTTGTTTTTAAGTAATACCCTCATCCAGTATTTTTCAGATGTTTATACAGCCAGGAAGCTCTATTTGTCCTTATTTGTTGTGTTTATCTACCATATCTGGCAAGCTGGCTGCTTCCCGTTGGTGGCTTAAGACATGAAATATGGGAGCAACTAGAGATATAAAAATTTCTGGAAACTTTGGAAAAGGATGGAGGGGGAAAAACATTTTTCCCCATCTGGAAGTTGAGTCACGGCCACTTAACCTCACCTGCATAACAGAATCTTCAGATATCCCCCCCCAATTTTTCAATTTTTCTCCAACGATTTTTTTCCCATGGCTTCCAAAACTCCAGAAATTTGACATGTCTCAAGACCAACCTTAGAATGGTCATTCCCCATCTTGGCTTCCCGATGTATTTCAATTCAGAAAAGTTGGCAGTTAGAAAATGCTTTGTACTAAACCTGTTTTGGCCTCCACCCCTCAGGGTTTTTTTTAAATGATTCAAAATACAGTACTCCCTCAGTTATTGCAGGAGTTAGATGCCTGATCCACCCAGGATAAAGGAAAATCCATGACATGCAGACGCCTCAGTAAACTGACCTTGGGCTGCTCCTGACGGCTGTCCAAAGAGGTTTTTAACCCCCTCCTGACACCTCAGCAAACCTTGCTGCCAGGAGCTCCAGGTCTGTTTGCTGAAGTGTCAGGAGGGGATTAAAAACCTCTTTGC
The DNA here is from genome assembly GCA_029282475.1 of Phrynocephalus forsythii. Lineage (NCBI taxonomy): Eukaryota > Metazoa > Chordata > Lepidosauria > Squamata > Agamidae > Phrynocephalus > Phrynocephalus forsythii. Next base: position 5,678,887 of record JAPFRF010000018.1, read on the forward strand.
AAGCCCAGCCATCAGGAGCAGCCCCAGGTCTGTTTGCTGAGGTGCCAGGATGGGGTTAAAACCCTGTCTTTGGAAGCCTACTTCTCTTGAGGGGGAAAATGCAATATACTGAGACCGTAATATATGAACCGCGTTGTGGCGGGCAACTACTGTATGCCACCTAGACCAGAAAAGTACTCACCTTTATAAAATTGTACTTGAAAGCTATTTGGAAAACCAACAATATACTCACATTTATTTGGGGTGCATCATCGAATGGGTTTGCAAAAAAAAGGAATCCTTTTTAAAGGAAACACCAGTCTCTTATCTCCAGGGAAGAGTCAGGTCTCAGCTCAGAGCGGTGAACGAATGCTTGAATTCTTTTAACATTTGAAACCAGCTCCTTGCAAGTCCCAAAGGATTCCTTCACGGGTACAGGGACAACGGTCCATTCCTCCGGCCCTAAAACTCAAAGTTCCCAAATTGAGAGGAGCGATTGTTTGGTTTGGGCTGGGGCTTGTACCCGATCCTGTCGTGGATCATCTGCTCCCGGCTCTTGTGGTCCGTGCTCAGCCCGAGGGCGGCGCCAGCGCCATCGCTGACTACCTCCGCGTCTTCACGCTGCTTTTTGCGGCTCTAGAGGAGCGAACAGGTAGGAGGGTGAGATATTTGGGAGGCAGAAGGCAGTTTATACAGGGAGAGGAGCAGTCCAAATATCACAGCACAATGTAAAAAAATGACAATGAACTTCTGATTAGACTACATCAATAATGAGCTGGCTGGAGAGTTCAGCGGTTGAGGTCTCCGGCTGCAGAGTGGAAGTTTGGGTGTTCGATTCCCCACTGGGACTCCTAGGAGAAAAGCCAGCCAGGGTAGCCTGGGGCAAACTGCACACAGTCCCAGGGCACCCCCGGAATGCCCTCTGAAGAGTCTGGCGAAACGTCAGGAAGAAAAAACTTCCAGAACGGCCAAACAGCCGGAGGGGAAACCTCACAAAAACTATCAGATCCTGGCCGTGAAAGTCTTCGAGAATATATTGCAGGGTCAACTACTTGGGTGTACAGCAGTGATGGCGAACCTTTTAGAGACCGAGTGCCCAAACTGCGATTCAGAACCCATTAATTTTTCGCATAGTGTCAATACGGCAATTTAACCTGAATACAGGTGGCTGTGAAGGGGTGAGGTCAGGTGCCCACAGAAAGGGCTCCGAGGGCCACCTTTGGCACCCGTGCCATCGGTTGACCACTGGTGTACAGTATTCTCTAGCTGGACAACACTGAAAAAAAGGATTGTTAGAAGGCGGAATCAGTTTGATGGCACAGAATGTGTACATACACAGTATCATCAGCTACTCCGGAACTAACAGATGTCCAGCAGATAATAACTTTTCTCTTAAACTAGAAATACAGAAATCGGGATATATTCATTACTCAAATATTGTAGCTAAAAACCCAACCGCTTCAATCCAGAAGATGGTGATGGCTCTACAGAGGCCAAACGAGTTTATAAAACCACATGTTTTCCATATAAATGGCACCAGGCACTAGTATGTTGGTATTCCGCACATATACATAAAATGTTGGCGGCGTATCTAAATGCTAGCACGCCCTTTGGACTTCGTAAGATGTGGTTATGAAGGCTGCCAGTTCTTGGTTTCGAAACATCTACCAAAGGAACACACGTGGAAAATAAGTAACGTGGCTCCAAAGCTTGCTTCACTTTGATCTGGTCCGATTGCTTGGGGCAGGGGGACTATCAGGAAAAAAAACCCTAGGCCAGCAACCAAAATACAACAAGAGTCCCCTTATCCGCGGGTTCAGTATCCACTGATCCACTTATTCCCAGTCTGAAAACATTCAAAATCTTAGATCAACCACCCTGAGTGACCATATGGGTGGTATAAACATCTAATAAAGAAAGAAAAGAAAAATCCCCAAAAGATACATATCGGACATCAAAGCCCACTAGAAAGAGCCAGAGACTGATTTTATCATGTCCTCTAAAAACCCGCTCCCCACCACCACCCCAGCCTCACCGGATAGAGTGGTCCTGGGTACAAGGCACCAAACCCTTAAATGAGTTAATTGAGGGGATTTT
>JAPFRF010000018.1:5685962-5768462 GCA_029282475.1 Phrynocephalus forsythii
CCACCCTTAAACTGGACATCATTTCTTGGTAGGCTGCGGAATATCCTTTCAGTGGTTGGCACAGATGCCTTGAAGAAGACCAAGAAAGAGGACGAAAAAGCCAAGAAATCCAAAGAGGAGGTAAATGCATTAGGAAACGTGTTGTGCCCGTGGGAGAATTTTTTATTTATTTTTATCTGTTGGTTTTTCTACCTGCCCCCTAGCTGGAATGTTGCCCCAGCTGACTTTCCTGGACCATGATTTGGCTGGCTTTATAAAAACCCAAACAGGAGTACTAATTGGTTCTCATCGGTGTCCTGTGCTTTTTTTTACTTAGTATCAGCAGACCTGGTACCACGAGGGGCCAAACAGCCTGAAGACAGCCAGGATGTGGATAGCCAACTATTCCCTCCCTCGGTAAGGGGTTGGTGCCATAAAATACTTTTGCACATACAGACAAGAGTGTGATAGGTCTATTGTTCCTGGATGAGGGTGTGGGGTTTTACTTTTAAGCCTTGGAGAAGAACCAGCGCTGTGTGGCTTCTGGCAAGCTGCTTAGTCCCATCTCTCTCTCTCTCTCTCTCTCTCTCTCTCTCTCTCTCACACACACACACACACACACACACACACAGACACACACACACACACACACACACACACACACACACACACACACACACACAGGGGAGGGAAGGATCCCTGCCACAGGAGGTGGTCATGGCATATGCCTTCAAAAGGGGATTGGACAGATTCCTGGAGGAAAAGTCCATCACAGGTGACAAACCAGTCTTAAAACCAGGGTCCTTTAAGGGCCAGATGCCGGGGAGTGGTATCAGGAGACAGAGATCTAGTCTCGTGCGCTCCCAGAGGCGTTTGGTGGGGCCGCTGTGAGATACAGGAAGCTGGACCAGATGGGCCTTTGGTCTGATCCAGCATCGCTCTTCTTATGTTCTTATGGTCAATCTGAAAAGAGTCGCCGTAAAATCTACTGCTTTTTCACTGCGGGAAAGGCGTTAAGTTTTCTGGTTTTGCCCCCAGGGCGATGAGGCGATTGGAGGAAGCCCGGTTGATGAAGGAGGTCCCGGAGGCCACGCGAACATCCCAGAAACAGGAGCTGCACAAGTCTCTGAGGGTAGGCGGGCCCCAAATGTGCACGTTGTCTCGTTGCGAAATGCCTGTCCTACAAATTGATGGCAGAGCAGCCGCTGTCCTTACGGGAGGCCTTAGGTTCACTCTCAGCAGCCCAAAGGACGCTAACACGTCTGCTTCCTTTTCCAAGGAGAAAGGTGGGGTAAGAAGTACTTTAAAAATAAATAAAATAAAAGCCCTCAGTGGCAAAAAGGGGAAAGTGGCCTGCAACGTGTTTAGGAAGGCAGGTTAAGATTTCACCCTTTTGACACTCGTCATACTTCTTGAGCAATTTGGAGGAAAAGAAGGAGGCAGTCTGGATTGGAAACCTCAACGGGGTGGGTTTTTTTTTTTTTTTTAAAGTTTCCAGAACTCTTGCATCTCTTTCATCCTTGTTTCACTCTTGATGATTTCATTCTCTGTGAGTTTGGGCATTTTTGTCTCCTTTCAGTCTCTGAATAATTTCTGCAGCCAAATTGGGGATGATCGGCCGATCTCTTTCTGCCACTTCAGTCCTAACTCCAAGCTCCTGGCGACAGCTTGTTGGTAAGGGATTTTTCGTTGGCTTTGTATTCCATCGCGTAGTTCCCCTGCCATTTCCTCCCATTTGCACAGGCGAAACGCAAGGGGTGCATAGAGTGAGAAACCAAGAACATATTGGAGACAGAGGCTTTTCTTGTCAGTCTAAATCGAACTCTTAGGGGTGCATAGAGTGAGAAACCAAGAACATATTGGAGACAGAGGCTTTTCTTTTCAGTCTAAATCGAACTCTTAGGGGCCTTCATACTTTCTGATACGTAACTATAATCATTTTTGGTTCTTCTTCATGTAGTGTATATCTAAAGGAAAACAATGCAATGCATGTGGTGGTTATGGTTGGATATTTGTTTGTTTGTTTGTTTGTTTGTTTTATGCCCTGCCTTTCTCCTTGGAAAAGGACCCAAGGCGGCTTACAGAAATGAGGGATAATATGCTGTCCAGTACAATTAAGGCATCTTCAGGTATTGAGAACAAGGAATTGAAGGACATCGTACAGCATCAGTGTACAAACTTTGTCCCTCCAGATGTTTTGGACCACCACTCCCACAGTCCTTTGTCATTGGCAATCTAGGCTTGGAATTATGGGAGTTATGGCCCAAAATGTCCGGAGGGCTGAAGTTTGGACACCCCGGTCTTACAGCATTAATAGACAACTTTACATTAAAGCAACAAGGTTATAAATATTTATAAGGTCTTTGTGAATCTATAGATTCATATCTATTCACTATTAGTGAGCCTGTGGATGTGGTTTTTAAACCAGAAAGGGAGAAGTGATTTGTAAAGGCAAAAGCAAAAACAAAACAAAAACTAACAATGTTCAAATTTTTTCCGTCCTCAGGAGTGGCCTCTGCAAGTTGTGGTCAGTGCCAGACTGTAATCTCGTCCACACTTTGCGAGGTAGGAATGTTTTATCTGCTCAAATCACCTTCCCTTCCTTCCTTTCCAAGGAGGGAAGCATTGGTGTTAAACAGCGGATCTCCCAACTGTTGTGCTCTCCCGCTGGCTGACATCCTCTTCTGTTGTCAAGGGCACGACACCAATGTCGGGGCGGTCGTCTTCCACCCCAAATCGACCATCTCCCTGGACAAGAAGGACGTGAACCTGGCCTCGTGCGCTGCGGACGGCTCAGTCAAGCTGTGGAGTCTCGAGAGGTCAGCCCGGGCGCTTGAAGTCTAGGGTCTTTATCAGCCGCCTTTATCAGCCGTATAGAAGTTCTGCTTCTATACCACCCCATACCACTTCAAGTAGTCTCTGGGCAGTTTACAGTTTTTAATTACAGTATGCAGGCTACACATTGCCCCCCCCCCCGCTCCCAGCAAGCTGGGTACTCATTTGACCGACCTCGGAAGGATGGAAGGCTGAGTGAACCTTGAGCCGGCGACCTGGGATTGAACCCCCAGATCATGAGCACAGTTTTACCTGCAGGACAGGAATTTAACCACTGCACCACAGACTGATTTAAAGCGCCGGACCCGTAAAGACATCCCAGAGAAAGCAGGGAACGTCATAATGAGTGCAAGCAACTGATTTTGGTTGAATGTCAAAAACAAAAACCAACCTGTTTTGTCTGTGACTTAAACACGGAGAAGGACACAGGTATTGACCCCGCTGCTCTGCCCTGGGTAGCCATCTTGCAATACCTTCTCCTGGGTTGTGCACCTTTAATGTCCGCCTAAGGAAGAGAAGGGGGTGTGGTGGCTCAGTGGACTAAGGCACCGAAACTGTAGACTGCAAAGTCGGCAGCTCAGCAGTTCAAATCCCGGGTGCTGCCACGCAGCGGAGCGAGCTCCCGCTGATCCAGCTCCTGCCAACCTAGCAGTTTGAAAGCATGTCAATGCAAGTAGATAAATAGGTACCGCCGTAAAAAGCGGGAAGGGAAAACAGTGTTTCCTTGCAGCCACGCCGGCCACACGGCCATGGAGTTGCACAACACTGGCTCTTCGGCTTGAATATGGAGATGAGCGTCTCCTCTAGAGTCGGACACGACTAGCATGCATATGCGGGGGGAACCTTTACCTTTAAGGAGGAGAAACTGGCTTGTTCTTACAACTGCAGTGCCGTGACTTGGGGTGGGGTGGGGGATGTGGCTGATTCTATCTGTGACATATCCAGAGGGCAGAGAATGAGAGAGGCAGACAGAGAGAGAGAGAGAGCATGCAGGCAAACAGACTGTCTCTAATTGATCCCTCGGGGTAGATTTTTTTTCCCTACCTAATACGGTTGCTGGCGGCAACGGGGGTTTATGTTGGTAAACGAATCCCCAATTCAGCAGACGTGCACAGATGCCAAAAGCGCCCTGGCTCTCCTCAGAGAACATAGGAAGCTGGTTTCCTCGTTAAGCCCCTCCTCACCTTTTTTCTCCTCAGCATGGGCCGTCCTCACCTTCAAACGGCCAGCCTTTTAATGGCAGCAGGTGTTCCCGTTAACCCTCACTCGGGGTCTCTTCCTCTTTCTTTCAGCGACGAGCCGGTGGCTGACATAGAGGGTCACACTGTGAGAGTGGCACGGGTGGCGTGGCATCCCTCCGGGCGATTCTTGGGCACCACCTGGTAAGCTCTTTCTTCCCTCCCGCCCGCCTTTGCAGCATCATCTTGTGAAGCTCCTATGCCCTGGAGATGGACAAGGAAAATCCAGGAGTTATTAAAGTACAATGTGAGAGAGGGTGGCAGTTTGGTCATAATAGGAGTCCCAACCCTGCTGGAGGCTTTCAATCTATTTTTAAATTCTAAAAGTCTTGAATTGACGTTTTTATATAGAAGAACGTAACAGATTTATTGTGCCAATGTTGAAGAAGTGTCCTGGTAGATCAAAAACAGAGCATTTGTCACAATTATTGGCAGGCAAAAATCAACTAAACACGGAATCTGTGGCTAAATCTTTTGCTTCCGACGTCTCAGTTATGCTACTGATTTCTCTTAGCACTGGGTCTTACGGTTCTCTGCATTTGAACATGTCCTGGTTTTAGCTTGTATTTTAACATTTTGTATTAGAGATTGGTTTTATTTGTTTGTTTCTACCAATTTTCCTTTCGTGCTCTTAAATCGGGTCTTTGATCGCATAGAATCATAGAATCATAGAGTTGAAAGAGACCTCAAGGGCCATCTAGTCCAATCCCCTGCCATGCAAGAACCCCCACCACAATATTTCCGACAGATGTCCATCCAGCCTCTGTTTAAAAACCTCCAAAGAAGGAGACTCCACCACCCTCCTTTGTGGCAGCATATTCCACTGCCGAATAGCTCTGACTGTCATGAAGTTCTTCTGAATGTTCAAATCTCTTTTCCTGTAATTTGAAACCATTGCCCCGAGTCCTAGTCTCTAAAGCCATGGAAAACAAGCCTGTTCCCTCTTCAATAGGACATCGTTTCAAATATTTAAACATAGCTATCATATCCAGAAGCCTTCTGGAAACGCATAAGCCCTTAATGGTTCTTTGAAACTTGTTTTCCACAGCTACGACCACTCGTGGCGCTTGTGGGACCTGGAAGCCCAGGAGGAGATCCTGCACCAGGAGGGACACAGCAAAGGAGTGTACGACATCGCCTTCCACATGGATGGCTCCCTGTCTGCCACTGGGTAAATGCTCCATGCCGGTAGAAGCCCTGCCTCTTCTAAGGCTCTTTTGACACACCCCGTGCTGTCGGCCGCGAAGGGTGCTTCCCCTTGCCTTGCTGGGCCTAAAATGTTCGAAGAGGGAGCCTGGAGCTTTTTTTTTGTCTTTTAGAAGGCCCTGTCCACGTTTTGATTTCCAGAAACTCCCACTTGAATATGCAGTAAGATCCCCATACCTGGGGAATCAGGACCAGCTGATCCACTTAATCATGGGGGGCTGTGGTCAATGAAACAATCACCAGAAGCAGTTTGTCTCACCTACGAGGAAGGAATCCGTAAATTAAACTTCTAGAAATATATTCGCCAGGTGTTTGCTATTATCCATGTTTTCCAGCATCCACAGGTGTCTTGAAACCCTTCCCCGGTGGATAAAAGCAAAAAAAAAAAAAAAAATGGGAATGTTGCACCTTGCTACAGTCCAGCCAGAATTCAGTTCGATCAGTGGCAAATTCTCAATGAGAGATTTCAGCTACAACCTTGCCAGGGTTGTCATGAGACTCTTGGCTTAATATGGGTAGCTTAGTTCTCGGGTCCGCTCGACAAACCAGGCGCTGTGCTTTCGCAACACAAACCTCCCTGTTACCCATGGCAAGGTGGCGGTGGTGTTGAGGCCACCTCCCCCAGGTGTTCATGCATGTGTGTTTCGTCGGCCTCCATTCCCAGAAGCCTCTTTGGCTGCCGCCTGTATCTCTGCGTGTGTTATAATGGTATATCTTCCTTCCTTCTAGTGGCCTTGATGCCTTTGGCCGCGTGTGGGACTTACGGACGGGGCGCTGCATCATGTTTTTGGAAGGCCACCTCAAAGAAATCTACGGGATCAATTTCTCTCCCAACGGGTAAGAGCCGGCTTGCCACCCGTGAGCGTCAAGAGAGTCGTAACGTTGGCCTAAGACAGGCATGCCCAAACTTCGGCCCTCCAGATGTTTTGGACTGCAACTCCCACAGTTCTTTGTCCTTAGCATTCTAAGCTTAGAATCCTGGGAGTTGCGGTCCAAAACACCAGGAGGGCCGAAGTTTGGCCACGCCTGCATAGGCACCCCAGATCTTTTGGACCGCAACTCCACAGTCCTTTGTCCTTGGCATTCTAAGCTTAGAATTCTGGGAGTTGCGGTCCAAAACATCAGGAGGGACGAAGTTTGGCCACACCTGCATAGGCACCCCAGATCTTTTGGACCGCAACTCCCACAGTCCTTTGTCGTTGGCAATCAAAGCTTAGAATTCTGGGAGTTGCGGTCCAAAACATCAGGAGGGCCGAAGTTTGGGCATGCCTGGCCTAAGATCTCCCCTGAGTCCCCCCCCTTTCTTTCTCTCCTGGCAGTTACCACATTGCCACCGGCAGCGGGGACAACACCTGTAAAGTCTGGGACCTCCGCCAGAGGCGGTGCATCTACACCATCCCTGCCCATCAGAACCTGGTGACGGGGGTGAGGTTTGAACGTAAGTCTTGGATCGCTCAGATAGAAAGCCCGCTTCGGTCACCGGCTTGGAATTTGGCATCAAATTAGGACAGGCCTGCCTAACAGGTAGACGGGAGGCTACCAGTAGCCCGCGAAGAGTTCAAAAGTAGCCCGCCGGCCATCAATAAAAAATGTGAGGGGATAAATTCTCCAGCTCTACCTCCCCCACCCCAAGGACCCCCACTGCCCCAGCAAAGCTCTGGGTCTGCCAGCCCACTGTCTCAGCCGAGCGGGGCAGTTCAAGGGCCATGGCACAGTCCCCTGCTCTCCCTACTGGCCAGATGATCGGTGCGCCACTGTCCCGTGACCAATGGAGTTGTTGGTGCAGAGCGGAGGAAGAGGAGTGGAGGGGACAGCGAGGGGCGGGGACATGGGTATGCCCACCTCTCTTGTGTGGTGACGTCCCCCTCTTCTCCCACCTGGAGAATTCCTTCCTCCCGCCCTTCCATCCTCATCCTCCTCCCACCCCCGCAGCTGCCTCACAGAGACTGTGACCTGCCGCTCCTCCTGCTCCCCTTCTGAGCCATTCCCTCCTCCTTGCGCCGCCATGGCGATGTGATTGCCCCACTGATGGGTTGGACCATCCCAGCTGCATAGAGAACATGGCAGAAATGAGTGAGAGCTATGGGAGCTGCTCTCGTCTTTTCACACCCCGCCCAGCCTCACCTGGTCTTCTCTCCCTCCCCTCCTCTCCCTAGCGAATCACGGCAGCTTCCTTCTCACCGGGGCTTACGACAATACCGCCAAGGTCTGGACGCACCCGGGCTGGTCCCCGCTGAAAACCCTGGCAGGCCACGAGGGTAAAGTCATGGGCCTGGACATCTCCCTGGACGGGCAGCTGATCGCCACCTGCTCTTACGACCGGACCTTCAAGCTGTGGACGGCAGAGTAGGGCCTGTGACCACGAAAGGCTCTCGGGCAGACAGTCCCCGGCGTCCACGGGGCGTGGGACGGTGGCCACGGTGTTCTTGCTGACGGCTGCCTTCATCTGCCTCTGGCAGCTCCCACCTGGGGAACGTGGCTCGTTGGCTGCAGCTTCTGAATCTGTGCCTATAGATGTGCCCCAATCCCCTGGACACGACGAGCTGAGTTTTAGCAACATTTCCAGAGTGTCTATTTTTGTAATTTCCATTTCACTTGACAGCTAGAGGCGGGGGAAAGGCCCTCCAGAGTCTGCCCGGGAGAGGCTTGGGTTCCTGGCCTTGAGATCCGCCTCATACCCCTCCCTGAGGAGGCCCAGGGTGGTAGCCGAGGGATTTCTCCCCCGTCCCCTCAGCCGCTCTGCTTGTCGTTGGGGTCAGCGCCCCTTCTCTGATGGACAGAGGTACCTGTTTTGCCTGTTTGATCCTTTCCAGAAGTATTAAAGCAAAAGGGCCTGCACCCGTTCCCAAGTCTTTGTCTGTTTTGTGGTCGAACAAGCAGAGGCCCTTGCTCTGGTCCGAAAGGATGAGATCCCACGTCTGACACCAAATGGTTATGTGTGTACCTCACCCAGAATGGAAACACAAACAACGGAGATTTGCAGAAAGCGAAATACCTTTATTAACATAACTGCAGTTACGGAGAGAACGACACTCAAGGCGCGGAATCTGTCCAAGCAACGCGTGTTCAAAGTTAATATACCTGACACCTCTAGCCAATCCTGGCTACACGGAAGGCATACAATCTGTCGATCACCGACGCAGAATGTAAAACTTAACCTTATATGGCAGTGATGGCGAACCTTCGGCACTCCAGATGTTTTGGACCACAACTGCCACAGTCCCTTGTCGTTGGCAGGAAAGGCTTGGAACTCTGGGAATTGTGGTCCAAAACATCTGGAGTGCCGAAGATTTGCCACCACGGTTATATGGTATGCCTAACCATTAACTTCTCCCTCCATGTAGAAACAATGCATCCAATCCCTACTTAGCATATCGTGGCCTATTCAGCAGAAGGAACTTGCCATAAAAAAGCAAAGCAAAGTGTTCTACTTATATACCGCCCCGTACCACTTTAAAGTAATCTCTGGGCAGTTTACAATTTAATTACAATGTGAAGGCTACACATTGCACGCACCCCGAGCAAGCTGGGTACTCATTTTACCGACCTTGGAAGGATGGAAGGCTGAGTGAACCTGAAGACAGCTACCTGGGATAAACAACACATGAATTTTAAACACATTTTCTACTCCCTTATCAAACGCCACAAGGAGGCGGTCAAGGGACGAGACATCGTCCCAAATCGACCTCATTGGCGGAGGGATGGCGGATCCGATCCCGGAAGGAGGCCCTCCAGGGAAGTTCAACGAATCCAACCCGTGGAGAATCCCCTTTGAATGGAAAAGTTCTGCTTATATACCGCCCCATACCACTACAAGTTGTCTCTGGGCGGTTTACAATTTTAATTACAGTGTGCAGGCTACACATTGCCCCCCACCGCCAGCAAGCTGGGTACTCATTTTACCGACCTCGGAAGGATGGAAGGCCGAGTGAACCTTGAGCCTGCTCCCTGGGATTGAACCCCCAGGTCGTGAGCACAGTTTTACCTGCAGGACAGGCATTTAACCACTGCGCCACGAAAAGGGACTTTCACGAGACACAAGAAAGGGCATCCATCATCTCCGGCCACCATTGCCACCAAAGGTCCACGGCCACCGGACCGAGGTCCGTTTGGCCGCCACTGCGTGCCACGTTTGGGAGACCGCCACATAACCCGGGGCTGGTTCGGGTCGAGGAGGTGCCACGGCCCCAGGGCGCCCTCTCTGTGGCTCGGCCTCACGACCCCACAGGCGCCAAAGCGGACGCGTCGGCCATCGTGGTGGAGCAGGAGGGAGGAGACCAGGACGAACACGGCGCCCAGAAGGGCCGCTAAGGACACCCCAGGGAGGGCGTCCAAGGAGCTCCGCGTTCGGCTCTTGCACGCCTCTGGGGTTCAGGGCGGGCTTCCGGAACGTTCCGGCAGGCCAAATAACCCGCCTCGCCTGCTTGCGCCAGCGGCGTGTCTTGGTCATCTGGCACAGAAAGAGAAGAAAGCAAAAGGAGCTTAGGGAGCGAAATGGACCAAACCCTTGAAACGGGAGCAGAGGCGTCGCCATTTTGAGTTTATAAGACTCAAAACGGTGGGGCATCCTCTCAAATCTAATTATTGTTTTTAATTCTACCAGAAAGAGAGAGAGAGACAGAGAGAGTGCTGGTGGGGCGTTCTCTCAAACCTATTTTTTTAATTTCAAAAAAAGAGAGAGAGAGAGAATGCTGGACACGCACACACACACACACACACACACACACACACACACACACACACACACACACACACAGAGTATGTAGTATTTTGTGTGAGAGGGCTTTTTGGACTTTACACACACACACACACACAGAGTATGTAGTATTTTGTGTGTGAGGGCTTTTTGGACTTTTACACACACACACACACAGAGTATGTAGTATTTTGTGTGTGAGGGCTTTTTGGACTTTACACACACACACACACACACACACAGAGTATGTAGTATTTTGTGTGTGAGGGCTTTTTGGACTTTACACACACACACACACACACACAGTAGTATTTTGTGTGTGAGGGCTTTTTGGACTTCACACACACACACACACACACACACACACACACACACACACACACACACACAGTGTATATAGTATTTTGTGCCTGAGGGCTTTTTGACCCAGACTGTGAGAACAAGTGGTCCCCACAGATTTGAACAGGGCAGGGAAAGCCTCCATTCCCCCTTCGTAAATCACCTCAAACCCTTCTATTGCATGTCATTCTAGAAGCCCCGAGCCTGAAGGGACCCTGTGGGTCATCTAGTCCAACCCCTGCCACGGCGACACAGCAGTGGGGAATCGAACCCCCGGCCGCTGGCTCCACAGCCCCAGGCCTCAACCACCGGGGTGGTTTTTGAAGGAAGGCTGCCACACCATGTATTCCGTAGCCAGTGTCTGAAACCCAGAAATTCACCTTCATCCCTCAGGTTTTATACCATGAGTTAAGCCATCCTAGATTCTAGGGGTATCCAGCATTATTTTACATACATGGCTGGATTTTTAAAATGATGAATAAGGAATGTCAATATCCTGTGGAAGAACACTCTAGGAATGTGTGGGGAAACCCAAGTACAGTAGGACCCTGGTATCCGCTGGGGATTGGTTCCAGGCCTTCCCATGGATAATGAAAACCGTGGATAAGAGAGAACGCCTGCCCGCCCACCCCCAAACGGCTGTTTCCTGACAAGTAGCTTGCTTTACAGCTGCTGTTTGTGACAATAGCTTGCTTTGTGGCTGCTGAATGATTTAATTTTTTTTCCTCTGCCCACCGTGGATAACTGAATCAGTGGATACGGGGGTCCTACTGTATATCCCCTTCAAAATATGGCAGAATCTTGCGAAAAGCTGCCAGATGCTTAGCGAGAGAGACAAAAAGGCGGACCAAGATTATGGCTGTCTTAACGGTAAATTATTGGTTGCCTAGAATCCTGCTCAGAACCTCCAAACAGCAAACTAAGGTTACTTACTTGGAGCTTGGAGCACGGACATTTTATGTTTCCAAATCAGTCTACTTCGGAATGGAAGATTCCCCACAAACGCCAGCTCTATTGCACTTCAGTCAATTCAGACGCCTGTTGTTATTAATCTTCAATTTAATATTTGCATTCACCTGGAGCGAAGAAAGAAAAAGAGAATTGTTCAGTATGCTTTTCAAAGTGGCTCGTCTCTGGCAACAAATTAATAATTTTTTTAAAAAATATATATATATTTTTAAAAAATTATTAATTTTTGCTCTTTTGAAAAAAATCCTTCCCCAACGCTTGCTTCATCCTGGCTTGACTTGGCCAGACCAGTGTCACCACATTGCATGCATACCGAAGGAAGAGGTGGGGTGAGACTAGAGGGGACAACTTTGTCCGCGAGTCATCTTTTCTGTTTGGTTTTTCCTTCCAAAAACTCAAAACCGTATTGTTTTAGGAGCAAACCAAACAGGGATCGGAAAACTAGTTATTGGAAAGCGGTGTTGGAAAACGCAGCTGGGCTTACTTTCTCGAGCCATCTTTACCCACGCACGTCCTCTCCACCCAAATGGCTTTGCTCCCCTCTGCTGCTCGTCCTCGTGGCTCCAGCTCGAAGCGACTGGTTTGTCCCGCTTGACAGCCAACGAGACGATAAGATAACCTTAATTCTTTCCTTTCGGGTCCGAAACGTGAAGCCATAAAAAGGTGTTGGTGTTGGTTTTTAAAATCCTTTCGCTCTAAAGACGCAGCCTTAAGGCTGAAGTCCCAAAACAAGTTTACGGGGCACCTGACGCAGGTTTTGCAAACACGAAAGGATCGCGCCGAGTGGGGAAATCTGAACAGCACAGCGATCGGATTGCCAAAAAAAAAAAAAAAAGAAGTTTAAAAGGAAAGGCATCTCAAGATTTCTATGGCATGCAAATAAGCCTTTCCATTTGGCCGATGCTCAAACGGCAATTCAAAGAGAACTGGGAACACTTGTTTCAAAGCTGGTAACTGGGATCAGTTCGCCTACTCCAGGCATGTCCAACCTTTGGCCCTCCAGATGTTTTGGACCACAAACTCCCAGAGTTCTAAGCTTGTATTTCCAATGGCAAAGGACGGTGGGAGTTTGTGGTCCAAAACATCTGGAGGGCCGAAGTTTGGACATGCCTGGTCTACTCGAATGCCCAAATTTTGGAACAGCACTTCAGGAACATTGGACATTGGAATTTACTTCTTATTTTCAAGTGATTTGTAGTAGTTATCCATTTTTACCAAACCCCCTTTTTTAAAAAAAAAAATTAAACAGGCAAAAGGACTAAAATCGGGAGGAAAAGAGGAGCAGTTAAAACGGTCTACTTAAAAAGCAGAAATGTGAGCGGTCATTTTCACAAAACATTTTTTTTTCCGCACAGAAATTGCCTTTTTTTAAAAGAGCTTGGGAAGCATGGTTTATAAGTCATGGAGCAGCAATAAACTCGGTCATTTTTGCCAAATCCAAACCACATTTCAGGAGCAAGACAAGAAGTCAGAATCAGGTTTGTCTCTAGTCATCCTTTTCCAGTTATTTTCAAAAGCTTGCATTTTTTAACATTGACTTTTAAGAGACATTTAATAGAATTGAATAGAAGCACAGAAGCATCATAGTGTTGGAAGGGACCTTTAGAGATCTTATAGTCTGACCCCCTGCCTAAGGCAGGAGACCTCAAACCATCCCAGACAGGTGGCTGTACAATCTTTTCTTGTTAAACTTCCAGGTGGTTTTTTTTTTTGGACGTATGTTTATTTTTTAACATATGCTCACATTATTTTTACCCTCCCTTTTCTGTTAAAGCAGGACCCAACTTTTATAGCATTCTTTCAATCTTAAGTTTTTTTTTTAAAATAATGGAGGCTCAAACCATGAAATAACTGGCAGCACAACAAATAATATACCGAGTTACCTTTTGAATTCTCCAATGAGAAATTACACATTTGCTGTGATCTTTATGCTTCTGTCGCCGCCAATATACAAGACGCTAGATGCTGTCAAATGCTGGGGATGCTTTGTAAAAGATTTAGGAAAATTATTTGGGATGTATCCCCCCCCCTGCAATTTTATGAGCCTTTTTACCCTTTACTTGCAACAAGGATCATAACTAAAAATGTGGTTGGCGGATTGGCTCCTGGACCGTAAAACAGAAAAAGTCAGCAGTTATATGCGAGATTCTAGATAAACAAGAGTCTGGAAAGAAGGAGATACTTACAATTTCCCCTTAAAACGGGCTAGCTCACAGGCCTGCAACGCAAAAAAAAAAAAAAAACAGTTTCCCATTCTATGCTGCACCCACAAGGGCTCCTACTACAGTTTGCTAAGGGAGTCTTTATATACCTCTCACCTAAAGCCAGGAGATGCTTCCACAGGTGTGTATAAGGAAAATAAAAATTTCCTCCTTCCACAGGTGGAGCCTCCACTGGGTCTTAAAGCTAGTTCAGTCTAAGTTTAGGACCTGAATGAGAGCCGCAGGCCAACTAATATATTCAACGAATTTGCTGTGGCTGTGGTGGGGAACCCTGACTAATAATCTCCCCATCAGAGAGTGCCAATTCTGTGGTTGTGTGTGTGTGTGTGTGTTTTTAAAACCCAAGGGTTTCCCTGAGCATAGAAAGAGTTTCCGAGTCCTGATTGTCACTGCAACCACCCCGTTGGGTGGGATGGGAACGGCAGGTTCCTGGCTATCCCTTTCTGGAAGTTGGACCCAACGTCTCCGGAGATCAGCAGCTCGTTGGAAGGGGATTCAGCGGAAAAGACAGGCGTCCATGGATTTTAAAAAGCCAGAACTAGTAGGTAGAGTGAACCAGTGGTGGCGAACCTTCGGCCCTCCAGATGTTTTGGGCCACGACTCCCAGAATACAAATCCTGCCGGTAGTCCTAGTGTACTTAACGAGGGGCACTTCAGAGTGGGAGATGTTATCTGTTTTCACACGAACAAAAGAAAGCCATGGGAAGTTATAAAAAATAATAATCTGCTTTAGGGACTCTCCACATCGCTAGCTCCACAGATTTTTCTTCTTCTTTTGTTCTCTTGCTCCCCACACACGCCCAATTTCTTCATCCCCACTGGCTTCCTCTTTTCAGTCCGTTAAGCTGCCACGGCAGAGATTCATTCCCATGATTGCACATCTCTTCGGTCTTTTTTTTTCTTCTTCTAATTTTGCTTTTATTCTTTTCTGAAGACGTGCCTTGCCTCCTTGCTCATTTCGGGGAAGCCCAGATCGTTGACAGCCCAGAACTTCCCCTGGCCGGCAAGCAGAGAGAGAGAGAGAGAGAGAGAGAGAGGAGCCACTGGTGTGAACAGAACACCCTGTTTCTGCAGCCTGCTTTACTCTCCCTCTTTCTCTCTTTTCCCAGACCAAGTTCAATCTGGATCCCAATATCCAGGAGCCACTCCTAGGCCGGGAGCCGGGAGAGGACTACCAAACCTTGGAGAAGGATGCCCGGCAAGTGGAGAAAGAATATTACAGGTAAAATCTTCTCCTTTCTCAAACACTTCAGATATTTTTTTCCTCTCTCTTTTCTGCCCCTTATACCTGGCACTTGCACCTTTGAGTCTTTGGCCCTGTCAAATTGAGTGGCTTGCCTTCACTTTTCCCTAGGGGGGGGAGCCAAGCAGGGCAATGTGCTTAGTACGTATTTAGAAAAGGTGCTCCCTTAAAGGGTCAACGAGGTCTGCTTGTCGTCGAGCATAAAAAATCCGTCCTGCATTTGCCGTGGTTTGCTTTGTGGTCAATCCTTGGTGTGATTCGCAAGTCCGAGGTGCGTATTGCTGAGGAAATTGTGTGCAGGAAATGATGAGAATCACAAGGAATATGCATTGCACTTCATGTCTCCTTCGACCCTTAATTAAATCCCACGTCCATCTAATCATTTTTGCTTTTATCCCTCTTTCTTTTACCTTCTTATTGCCCTCCTGAATGTCCTGATTCCGACTGTAAGTTCCTGGAAGTCAGGGACCTGTCGGCTCTGTTAAAATTACTCCAAAGAATGCGGTGTCACTTGCCAATCCGTTAGCAGTGCTGTTATTTTATTTTATTTTGTGAACAAGACCGGGCGCAGCTGAGCAGCTTACAGCAAAGGGAAGGGAAGTGTGGCAGATGATGGATGTGAAGGGCGAAAGAGTGATGGCGCAAAAAAAAAAAAAGAGAAGCAGGCTTCTGTTAAGTTTCACAATCGCAAAAACGACATTATTTGAAGAACATCATGACAGTCGTGGTAGTCATTCTGTCCAAAGAGAAATAAAAAAAATGCAGACACCCATCTTGGTTCAAAATCTATATAGGCAGCTGTCTTGATCCGTATCAACAGAGCTATACTAGCAACTTTAATCTCCTACAGGAACAGATGTTTTGAAAACTGGGCGATAGCTTGTTTAAGACCAACCCTCCACAACTGTGATATAGACCACAATCATAGACAACTCTGTTCTATCTTTCCTCTCCTTTCTTCCTACTAAGAAATGGGGGGTGGATTCCATTTTGGGGCCTGCAGCAGTCAGAACACCTAACCCTAACCCTAACCCTAACCCTAACCCTAACCCTAACCCTAACCCTAACTCATTACATCTACCTATCATTAGCTAGTTACATAGATGAAACTTCCAAGTTGGGTTCTACACGTAATGGATGATGACTAAGTTACACACACGTTAGCACCCTACGACCAATTAGGAACATATTAAGGTAAAGTTAAAGGTTCCCCCCGCACATGCGTGCTAGTTGTGTCCGACTCTAAGGGCAGTGCTCATCTCCATATTCAAGCCGAAGAGCCAGTGTTGTGAAAGTCCATGGCCATGTGGCCGGCATGGCTGCAAGGAAACACTGTTTTACCTTCCTGCTTTTTACAGCGGTACCTATTTATCTACTTGTGTTTGCATGCGTTTGAATGGCTAGGTTGGCAGGAGCTGGGGTGAACAGTGGGAGCTCGCTCCGCTGCGTGGCACCCGGGATTTGAACCGCTGAGCTGCAGACTTTGTAGCTGACATTTTTCAGTGCGCTAGCCCACTGAGCCACCACAAGAACATATTCACGAGACACATACACCTAAAGTTTCACTCATGGGTAATGGTTATTTTTAAAAATTACTCTTAAGGAACATTGAAGCAGTTTTTAGGGATTTTGACGGGGATGTGTTCAGGCTTCAGGACAACCTTTGGTCAATCTTGTAGCAAGAGAAGTATGCTTTGGTATTGAAATTCCCGTGGTTTTTTTTTTTTTTTTTAATCAATATTTTCAGTGTTGCAGTATCAAAGCTGGCCACTAGAGGGCACCCGAGGGTGTTTCTGCAGCAAAATGCCACAAATTTCATGTGCAAGAGGAGAGAGACAATAACAGCAGGACTACCTGGAAGTAATGCCCCTTAATTTTGTGTCCTCTTATTCCTCTCTCCTCAGGACGCTTAAAAACCAGCGTGTCTTTCTCGCCGCCTTTGCCGCCGTCTTGGGAAACTTCAGTTTCGGCTTTGCTTTAGTTTACACTTCCCCGGTCATCCCTGCCTTGGAAAGATCTCCCAACCTCAACTTGAAACTGGGACAGGACATGGCCTCCTGGTTTGGGGTAAGCGATAACGGGAACGGCCCGGAAAAACAGATGGCACTTGTGATGAATTCTCTAGAGCAGGCATGCCCAAACTCCGTCCCTCCAGATGTTTTGGACCGCAACTCCCAGAGTCCTTTGCCATTGGCAATCTAAGCTTAGAATTCTGGGAGTTGTGGTCCAAAACATCAGGAGGGCCGAAGTTTGGACATGCCTGCTCTAGAGAGATAGTTCAGCTCTCAAATGTCATAAATTGAAGCTTAGAAGTTTTAGCAACCTGCACAGGTCACGGCCGGCTTTGCTTTCTTATGGGTTCATCGGATGATATCTTCAAACGGCTTCTTTAATCAGCGCTTCAAAGTAATGGATTGATTTGGTTCAAAACAACCCCTGCTTCTTCTTTTATTTTATTTCGTTTAATTCATGCTTTTCTGCACCTTGCCAGCTTGTACCTCGTGTTCTGCTGGCCTAGACGCCCGTATTCTAGCATCCAAGAGCAAGTATACTGTACATAGATTGAGCAAATACTTGCAATACCGGTTCCTCTTTTGCGTAATCCCCCCTTCTTTCATTTATGTGAGCGTTGTTCTGTTTAAATGCCACAGAAGCACACACTTTCTGTTTCTCGGACATTTACTTTTATTGACGATTCAATTACCCTTTTTTTACTATTGAACAGGGCTGCGGTGTTGCCAAGAATCATTACGACATCCTGTCCTCTCACTCATTCAATTGTTTTTGCCACACCTATAGCTGCCATCCTCACATCAGCCAGGATGGGCATAGATTTCCCTAGGAAAAAAATATTGTTGAAAAAGTAACCCTGCTGTAATGCCAAGTACTTGAGGATGGTTTGATCTTGAAAGGGCTGTTAAAATCCATTAACTGTGCAAAAGACCTGCTTCTGAGTTAGTGCAATACAGCTCCCTGTGTTTTTGGACTGTCCTTACCAGAGGTGAGTGGGTTGGCTAGAACAAGTGTTATGATGATGCCCACACTTTTGAATGTTATCACGACACAACCACTGTCAAGTATATACAGTAGGACCCCAATATCCGCTGGGGATTGGTTCCAGCCCTTCCCGTGGATAATGAAAACCGTGGATAAGAGAGAACACCAACAATCCCCCAAACTGCTGTTTTATGACAGTAGCTTGCTTTATGGCTGCTGTTTGTGACCGTATCTTGCTTTACCGCGTCTGGATTATGTATTTATTTGTTCCTTTCCCACCCGTGGATAACTGAATCAGTGGATAATGAATCAGTGGATACGGGGGTCCTACTGTATTTTCTCTATGAGCTAGGACAGTTACTTTTTCATGCTACTTTGAATGGTGATTTCTTGTTTGCTACAGTGTTACAAATGTTCCTTGTTATGCTACCTGGAGCCTTTTCAGACAAAAAAACCCCCTCTCTTAGTCTTGATAAGAGAAGTGCATGAAACATGACAAATCAATACAAAAGTATCTCAAAGAACCTTTGAAAATCAGCTTTGCAAAACAACTGGGAAGCATTACTTGTTAAGCCGGTACAATTAGTAAAAATAATATTGGTATATTATACCACTATACTAGTATATTCATATAATTGGTAGTAAGTTCTTCCTGCTTACAGTGGCACCTCGACTTACAAATTTAATCCATTCTGAATGCATGCTCTTAAGCCGAACTACTCTTAAATACAAATTAAAATTGAAACAATTAGTTTAAAAAAATGAAAAAAATATTTATAAGTCAAGCAGACCATATCTAAAATTTGTAAGGCGGCAGTTAAAATGCCAACAGTTTTCCGCTCTTAAGTCAAATTGCTCTTAAGTTGAGCTGCTCTTAAGTCAGGGTACCACTGTATTTGGATTACTTTTGAAATGTGTCTTTGTCGTAACTTCATTATCCGCAGAAGCGATTATTTCAAGGAAACTCCCATGACTTTCATTTTCTGTCTTTGCCATGGACTAAATATGTCATTTAAAGGGGGGGGGGAACTGCTTTAAAAGAATTTTAGGATGTCCAATTCAGTCTCCCTGCCGATGCTGGGTCGCCGTCCCCTGTTACGGTCTGCCTCCTACCAACCCTCCCTGTCGTTCCCTGTCTTGCAGTCCATCTTCACCTTGGGAGTGGCAGCCGGAGGATTGGGCACTATGTACTTCAATGACCGTCTAGGACGCAAGCTGAGCATCATGGCTTCGGCCGTCCCCTCTGTCGCTGGGTATCTCTTAATGACCAGCGCCCAAGAGGTCTCGATGCTGCTGGTGGGCCGGCTGCTGACGGGATTTGCCGGTGGCATGACCTCTGCCGCCATCCCGGTAAGTTGCTATTTCTTCCTTCCTTCCTTCCTTCCTTCCTTCCTTCCTTCCTTCCTTCCTTCCTTCCTTCCTTCCTTCCTTCCTTCCTTCCTTCCTTCCTCTCTCCATTCCTTCCTTCCTTTCTCTCTCTCTCCATTCCTCCCTCCCTTCCTTCTACCCATCATCATCCCCTTCCTTACTCTGTCCATTCCATTTCCTTCCTTCTATCCTTCCTTCCTTCCTTCCTTCCTCTCTCTACCCATCATTTTCATTCCATTCCATTCTCCCTCCCTCCATCATCCTCTTCCTTCCTTCCTTCCTTCCTCTCTTTCTCTCCATTTCCTTCCTTCCTTTCTTCTCTCTCTCCATTCCTCCCTCCCTTCCTTCTACCCATCATCATCCCCTTCCTTACTCTGTCCATTCCATTCCTCCTTTCCTTCTATCCATCATCAGCTCCTTCCTTCCTTCCTTCCTTCCTTCCTTCTACCCATCATCATCCCCTTCCTTACTCTGTCCATTCCATTCCTTCCTTCCTTCTATCCATCATCAGCTCCTTCCTTCCTTCCTTCCTTCCCCTTCCTCCTTCCTTCTCTCCCTACCTTCCTTCCTTCCTTCCTCTCTCTCTCCATTTCTTCCTTCCTTCCTTCCTTCCTCTCTCCATTTCTTTCTTTCTCTTTTTCCTTCCTTCCTTCCTTCCTTCCTTCCTTCCTTCCTTCCTTCCTTCCTTCCTTCCTTCCTTCCTTCCTCTCTACCCATCATCATCCCCTTCATTTCTTCCTTCATTCCTTCCTTCCTTCTATCCATCTCTCTCCATTTCTTCCTTCCTTCCTTCCTTCCTCTCTCTCTCTCTCTATTTCTTCCTTCCTTCCTTCCTTCCTTCCTTCCTCTCTCCATTTCTTTCTTTCTTTTTTTCCTTCCTTCCTTCCTTCCTTCGGTGTATTTTATTTCAAAAGTTGCTTGGAAGCCTCACACATGACTTCACAGCTATTCATTACATCATATATTACCCAGGAAGTAACTAGTTCTGTGTTATTTCTAAATAATTATTTCTTCCCAGCTCTGCCAGAAGCCTCGATGTTACGGTGGCCAGCAGCGATTCTAACTTAACTCCCCCCCTCTTTATTTTTTTCCCCTCTTACAGGTCTATATTTCAGAGATCTGCCACCCAGGAGTCCGAGGGGCGTTGGGCTCCTGCCCTCAGATCATGGCTGTCTTGGGTGCCCTTGTCCTTTATGCTTTGGGCAAGTATCGCACAGGACTTGTGAGAGGCAGGAAAAGACCCGTCTGGTTCAAAACGTACAGGTTTTAATCGGTGATCCGTTGGTTGCCCTTCAGGCATCGCCCCGCCGCTAAGCCAGAGAGCTTTGTGCAGTGGCGTTTTTCCTTGTCCTTAAAAAGCGACGGTCTCATTTCCCTGTCCGTCCCCCTCCACCACCACCACCCCCGCACCTACCCTACCCCTCACATCCTCTCTTCCGGTCATAAACTCCCTGGTTCAAGTCTGCTCTGGCTGAACCAGTAAGACCAGCTCAGACCCTTCCCAGGTTACACATTTTTAAAGCGATATGGCCCTTCCTCTCGCTTGCTTGGGGAAATCCAGAAAAGGTCACAACTCTCTGGAATAAAATAAGAGTCTGGCAAGTGCTTGGAATTCACCCCGCCTTGGCCAAACCCAAGAACAACTCAGCGATTGTGTGACGAGCTGTCGCCATCATCATATATGCCAAGACACCCCCCCCCCGAAGTGAAAAGATGATGGGACTGCTGAGCCCCACAAGGGGCCTGCTCTTTTTTCTCTTCCTTGGACCATTTATTCTTGGGAGAGAAGAATCTTTATGAGCCTCATGGCGCAGGTGGAGACGCCGGGACTCGAACCCGGAACCGTTGGCATGGAAGGCCTTTTGATCTCCTCCTGCACACAACGCCTTGCCTGTTTAACCACTGAGCCTCATGGCACAGTGGTTAAATGCCTGTCCTGCTGGTAAAACTGTGCTCACAACCTGGGGGTTCAATCCCCGGTAGCTGGCTCAAGGTTCACTCAGCCTTCCATCCTTCCAAGGTCGGTCAAATGAAGACCCAGCTTGCTGGGGGTGGGGGGGGCAATGTGTAGCCTGCCTACTGTAATTAAAAACTGTAAACCGCCCAGAGACTACTTGAAGTGGTATGGGGCGGTATATAAGCAGAACACTTTGCTTTTTGCTTTTTCATGGAGCGGAGACTTAAAGAACGACGCAGCCGTACTTTTAAAGACGATCTGCTTCAAACAGCGTGCAGTTCCTTTTTTTGTGGGGCCTTGGTCGTGGCAAGAGGGAGGGATCTTGGGAGTCGTAGTTCGGCCGCACTTGGAGGGTCACCTATTCCCTAATCCAGGGATGTCCAAACTTCGGCCCTCCATATGTTTTGGACCGCAACTCCCACAGTCCTTTGCCATTGGAAATCTCAGCTTAGAATTCTGGGAGTTGCGGTCCAAAACATCAGGAGGGCCGAAGTTTGGACATGCCTGCCCCTAATATCAGTTTTCCTCAGAATGCTCGGGGGAGTGTGGGGGGGGGTTAGTGGTTGCTTCTCCAAACCACGCATCGTGTCAGCCTTTGTGGCTGCCAAGAGCGCGTCTCCTTTGAGGGTGACGGCCTCTCGCTCTGCCTTATCCTTCCGACAGGTCTCATCCTTCCCTGGCGCTGGCTGGCCGTGGCGGGGCAGGTCCCGGTTCTCGTCATGGTGGTCCTGCTCTCCTTCGTGCCCAATTCTCCCCGTTTCCTCATCTCCAAGAAAAAAGAGGAGGAAGCCCTCAACGCCCTGAAGTGGCTGAGAGGGGCGGACGTGGATTACTGGTGGGAATACGACCAGATCCGGAACAGCGTGATGGAGCAGGTCTGAGAAACCCCCCAGGCTCACACACGCATCGAGATAAATCCACACGCTTCCCCTTGACGGACCGGTTGACAGATATCCAAAGACCACTTCTCTTTAGGATGGTTAACCTTGCAAGTCTGAAGCATCACCTCCCAGCCCTTTGGCTGCCAATAAACATCTCCCCCACCCCCCACCGCCCCTATAAATAAAAAATAAAAGGCACCATGCTCTTAACGTCCCCTAAAATTGCCTTCATAGTGCAAGCAGGCAAGCCCTGTACCAGATAGATAGATAGATAGATAGATAGATAGATAGATAGATAGATAGATAGATAGATAGATAGATAGATAGATAGATAGATAGATAGATAGATAGATAGATAGATAGATAGAAAGAAGGAATAGATAGATAGATAGATAGATAGATAGATAGATAGATAGATAGACAGATAGATAGATAGACAGATAGATAGATAGATAGACAGGAAGGAAGAAGAAATTGAGATAGATAGGAAAAAGAAAGAATAGATAATAGATAGATAGATAGATAGATAGATAGGTAGATAGATAGATAGATAGATAGATAGATAGATAGATAGATAGATAGATAGATAGATAGATAGATAGATAGATAGATAGATAGATAGATAGATAGATAGATAGATAGATAGATAGGAAAGAAGAAATAGACAGACAGACAGATAGATAGATACAGGAAGGAAGGAATTGATAGATAGGAAAGAAGGAATAGATAGATAGATAGATAGATAGATAGATAGATAGATAGATAGATAGATAGATAGATAGATAGATAGATAGATAGATAGATAGATAGAGATCTTTATTGTCATTGTCCTGTGCAGAACATCGAGATTGAAAGAATCTACTTCCGCTTTTACAGGACCAACAGTACAACCATACATAAATATCTATCCCCACCCACCCCACATACACACATTTAACCTACTAACAACACACTTAAAAACTCTAAAAACTAATTGCAGAAGCTCCTGCAGAAGCTGCATTTCGCTGCCTTCCAAGCCAAAACGGCTCTCGGATAGAAACTATTCCTCAAACGGCTAGTCCTGGTCTCGTGGCGCAGGGGTTAAATTGCCTGTCCTGCAGGTAAAACTGTGCTCATGACCTGGGGGTTCAATCCCAGGTAGCCGGCTCATGGTTGACTCAGCCTTCCATCCTTCCGAGGTCGGTAAAATGAGTACCCAGCTTGCTGGGAGGGGTTGCAATGTGTAGCCTGCATACTGTAATTAAAAAATTGTAAACCACCCAGAGACTACTTGGTGGTACGGGGCGGTATAGAAGCAGAACACTTTGCTTTTTGCTTTTAATGGCCCTGTTATCTCCTCCTAGATGGCAGAAGCTGAAAGAGATCATTTCTAGGTGTGTGAGATCCTGCAGGTGTGGTGGGAGATTTCCAGCCAGTGCAGTCATCTGATCCATGTCGTCATCGTTGTCGTTGTCGTTGTTGTTGTTGTTGTTGTTGTTGTTGGTCTCCCGTGTGTTTCTTCAGAGCGAGCCCATCTCTTGGGCAGAGATTAGAAAACCCTACATTTTTAAGCCCCTGGGGATCACTCTCCTGATGAGATTCCTGCAGCAGCTGTCGGGAGTCACTCCCATCCTGGTCTACTTACAGCTGATCTTCGACAGCACCGCGGTCATCTTGGTAAGCCAGCCTGCCTCCCCCGTCCCTCTGCCCTCATCTCTCAACAGCCTTCTTTTCTTTTCTTTTTTCCCCCCTTTAACCTTCTCGGGACCTTCTGGAACCCAGCCTCTCTGCCCTTCTTCCCCATTCTCAAACATTTTAGAAATATGCAGTAGGATGCCCAGATCTGTAGGAGATCGGATCCAAGCTGCCCAGCGGGTGCTGAAAAACACAGATCGTAGGAGGGAATACATACCATTAGAGATGGGCACGAAACGAACAATTTTTCGTTTCTGTTTTCGTTTTTTCATTTCATTACACAACAAAACAGCAAACGAATTTGGTCTGTAAAATGAAACGAAACGAACAGAAACACCGGAAATTTTGTCGTGCCTTTCGTTTTCGTTACGGCAATACAGTGAACTGCTTTAAATGCTAAAAAAAATCACAAAAAATTGAAATAAATGGTAACGAAACGGGAACGAAATGAATGAAAACGAAAACGATTTTTTGCAAAAATTCGCGAAAAACGGAAACGAACCGAAACGGACCCCCCTAAACGACAAACAAAACACCATTTTTTTCATTCGTGTCCATCTCTACATGCCATCTCTATTCATAGTGTGGTCTCCAATGACATGATGGAAATACAGTACAGTGGACCCTCATATAACAAACGGTTTGTGTAACATAAAAACAGGCTTAAAACCAGGGTACATCAAGGGCCAGATGCAGAGGAGTGGCATCAGGAGACAGATATCTAGTCTCATGCGCTCCCGGATGCATTCCCCCCCCCTTCCCGCCATCTGTTAATTTTTCTATGCTGCTAGCTCATTTGAGCAACAAATGTTCTATGACAAGGGTGCTATTGAACTGTTTTCAACTTTTAATTGTCTCATTTATTATTGGTTGTTTGCTTTGTTGTCTGTATTTTGTTGACCAGTTCAGCCTACTGTAAGCCGCCCAGAGTTCCCTTGGGAAGATGGGCGGGGTATAAATTCAATAAATAAATAAATAAATAAATAAATCTGGTGGGGCCCCTGTGGGATGCAGGAAGCTGGACTAGATGGGCCTTTGGCCTGATCCAGCATGATGGTTCTTCTTATGTTCTTATCTTCACCTGGATGGCTTCTTCCTTTAGATCAGGCATGTCCAAGCTTTGGCCCTCCTGATGTTTTGGACCACAACTCCCAGAATTCTAATGGCAAAAGACTGTGGGAGTTGTGGTCCAAAACATCTGGAGGGCCGAAGTTTGGTCATGCCTGCTTTAAATAGCGCGGAAACAAAAGCCAGGCAGTTCTGCTGTGTGACATCAGGTGTCGGCCCGACGTCTCGCCGGGCCCTTTTCTTCAGAAAGAGACTGGCTTTCCAGGAAGGAAAAGCGGACCCAGACTTTCCAATAGAAATCCAACAAATACATAAATAAAGCCTAGCTAGCTTGCAATGTTATTTTTCTCCAGCCCTCTCAGTACGACGCAGTGATCGTCGGGGCCGTTCGCCTGGGATCCGTCCTGGTCTCTGCTTTCTCCGTAGATAAAGCTGGGAGAAAGATGCTTCTCTATATCTCAGGTATGGATTCCTAGGCTCCCTCTCGGCTCTCGTTCCACGGATCTGCGTTTCTGTAGGACAGGCGTCCGAACCATCTTCGGAGACTTTTTAA
Organism: Phrynocephalus forsythii; assembly: GCA_029282475.1. Lineage (NCBI taxonomy): Eukaryota > Metazoa > Chordata > Lepidosauria > Squamata > Agamidae > Phrynocephalus > Phrynocephalus forsythii. The sequence goes on from JAPFRF010000018.1 coordinate 5,711,188, forward strand.
AGTCAATCCAGATACCAAAACACAAAAAGGAGCAATATAGTATATGCGGTCCAATGCAGTGAGGAGTGTTCAGATCTCTACGTTGGAGAAACTAAAGAGCCATTAAACAGAAGGATGGCCCAACATAGGAGGGGCAACAGGTCAGGACCAGAATCAGCAGTACACCTCCGTTTGAAGGACAAAGGGCACTCTTTCAAAGATGAGGATGTACACATATTAGACAGAGAAGAGAGGTGGTTTGAGAGAGGAGTCAGGGAAGCCATTCATGTGAGCATCGAAACCCCCTCCCTCAACAGAGGTGGTGGCCTCAGGCATAGTCTATCTGCTACTTATCAGGGTGTGCTTTCCAAAGTACCCAGACAAATCAAAAAGCCTTCACCACCAAGGCCATAGCTAGCAACCCATTCTTGATAGGTTTCAGCACCTTAGGCCATTGTTCACCTTAAGGCTATGGATACTATTGTCTCCCTAACGAGTCTATTCAGGCCATTGTTCATCTTATGAGCCTAATTCAGGCCAGGGTGACGAGGTCAAAGCGGACTATAAGATGGAGGACTTGCGCTAGCTGTATTCAGACTGGCGAAGCTGTTTGGATGAGCAGAGAAATCTCTCTCTCTCTCTCTCTCTCTCTCAAAAAGAAGTCCAGTATAGAGATGGGCACAAAACGAGCAATTTTTTGTTTTCGTTTTCGTTTTTTTCATTTCGTTACGCAATGAAAATGAAACGAATTTTTTAAAAACAAAACAAAAACGAAACGACCAAATTTGCCGTGTTTTTCGTTTTCATTGCAGCAGATGCATTGAACTAAAAAGAATGCTAACGAAACAGCAATTTTTCGTTTTCATTTTCGTTTTTTCGTTTTGTTACCTAATGAAACGAAAACGAATTTTTTTGCAAAAAACGTCACGAAAACGAAAACGAACCGAAACGGACCCCTAAACGACCAAACGACAAACGAAACACCATTCTTTTGAGTCGTGCCCATCTCTAGTCCAGTAGCCATGACTCAACTTCCAGGCCAGATGGTTCATCTTCCACTATGTATCGTTGCCCAGAATTCTGTTAAGTCATGACCCTGTTGTGGCTCAGCCAGAACTGAGTGATTCAGGTGTGCAACTCAGTCGGCTTCCGTGTTGAATTGCTGCAAGTTAAATGGGGTTGGCGTTTCCTGTCCCAGACCCAAGGCAGATAAATCAGGGTACAACAGTGTGTGCTGGCACTGGCCTATAACGGCCCTGCAGGCTATATCCTTGTAATAATAGCCAAATTAAGTCTGTGACCCATGTTCTTTTACGCTGCTCCTTTTATCAAGAACTACGTGAGGAGCTTATACATCCTGTTATTTGCAAACATCCTGGGAGACCTACCAACTACTACGCTAAGCTGCTCCTTTCAGATAGGTGCCCTCCGGTCACAAATTGTGTTGCCAGGTTTTGTTACGCGGCTACGCTCAAACGCAGATGTACAACTGATAGAGGTTTGAGCTCTCCTAAATTATATATAGTGTTTTACCTAGAAACGGTCTTATTTTACAAGTTTTGTATTTTCCAGCAATGTATTTTATACTGTTTTGTCATATTATATTTTATTGTATTACTGTTTTTGTATTATGTGTTATTTGGTTAATAATCCTAAATAAACCTTCATTATTACGGCCCTGCACCACATGGAGTTGCACCGATTAAGTTGCACCAGGGGAGACAACTAATACGATTGCAGACATGAAAACGCCCCATTTATCCCTGCAAACTCAACCACAGAGAGAAGGTGTAGGACAGTGGTGGCGAACCTTCGGCACTCCAGGTGTTTTGGACTACAACTCCCACCGTCCTTTATCATCAAGCAATGCAGGCTTAGGATTCTGGTCCAAGACATCTGGTGTGCCAAAGGTTCGCCACCGTGGGTGTCGGAAGATGCAGGATGCCATGTTTGAAAGCCTCGTGGCTGCTTGGCATCCCTGAAAAATAAATAAATAACCACTGTTCTCCAGTTGCTCTCTCTCTTTCTCTCCCTCTCCAACTGACCTACCTCAGAGGGCTGTTGTCAGAACAAATGCAGAGAGAAGAGCCATAGGGTTGTCCAAACTTCGTCCCTCCAGATGTTTTTGGACCCAAACTCCCAGAATTCCAAACCTAGATTGCCAGTGACAAAGGACCATGGGAGTTGTGGTCCAAAAACATCTGGAGGGCCAAGGTTTGGACACCACTGCCATAGGTCCCCTAGAAGAAAAGTGGGCTGCCTAACATGGCAAATATCTTCCTTCCCCCTTCCTGCCCCCGGCAGCGGCCATCATGCTCGTCTCAAACCTGACCTTGGGTTTGTATATCCGCTACGCGCCATCATCCTCCTCCCACAACTCCAGCATCCACCACAACCTCGCCGGCAGCGCCTCCAACAGCCTCACCATCATCCCTCTTCTTGCCACCATGTTCTACATTATAGGTAAGGAGCTAGGCAACGTCGCCCAGCAGAGTTATCTCCTTGAATTCTTTTTTTTTTTTAAAAATATCCAGTAGGACCCCCGTATCCACTGATTCGTTATCGGCTGATTAGGTTATCCACAGTGGGCAGAGAAAAAATATTAAGTAATTCAGTAGCCACAAAGCAAGCTGTTGTCACAAATAGCAGCTCTAAAGAAAGCTACAGGGGACCCTTGTATAACAAACAGCTTGTAAAACATAAAATCTGTACAACATAAAAAATTCCAGAGATAGGGGAAATTTGCTTAACATAATCGCCTAAGGGGAAAATCCGTACCACATAAAAATGGGATCACTCCATTTTCAATGTATTCCTATGGGAAATTTGTATCAAGGAAAATTTGCTTAACATATTTTCATTTGGAACGAATTAATTCCTTCATACAAGGTACCACTGTCCTGTCAGGAAACAGCAGTTTGGGGCTGGGTGGGCAGGCGTTCTCTCTTATCCACGGTTTTCGTTATCCACGGGAAGGCCTGGAACCAATCCCCAGCGGATACCCGGGGTCCTACTGTATAGGCAGAGGGAGCCTGAGGGGTTTTGTTTGTTTCTAAAGACTGCTGTTTCCATTCTTTAGGCTATGCCGTGGGATGGGGTCCCATCACTTGGTTACTGATGAGCGAAGTCCTGCCCCTGAAGGCCCGGGGGGTGGTGTCTGGAATGTGCGTCCTAGTGAGCTGGGTGACGGCCTTTGTCCTGACCAAAGCCTTCCTGTTGGTGAAGGTAAGTACGTAGAGACACAATGGTCCTTGTCCAAGAAATGAGCTGATCGGCACCGGAGACTCACCCTCGCTCTCGAACCCTAAAACCCTAATTTATTTATGTATTTATTTATTTATTTGTGTTTGTTTGTTTGTTTGTTTGTTTGTTTGTTTGTTAATCTTATACCCCGCCCATCTTCCCAGTGGGAACTCTGGGCGGCTTACAATAAAAATAATAATACAAAAAGGAAAAAAAAACAGATAACAAGCAAGCACAAAACACAAGGGAAAGGAGCAAGATGGTGGGCCAAAAAGAAAAAAAAAAACACCCTAACTAGAAAGGTCGCCAACCGCCTCCCTGAAGAGGTGAGTCTTCAGGGCTTTTTTAAAGGCGGGCAGGGACTCAATCAGGCGCAGCTCACTGGGTAGATGGTTCCAGAGCGTGGGCCCCACCACAGAGAAGGCGCGGTCACGCGGACGCGATTCCCGCGCCTCTCTGTGTGTGGCCGCCCTTAGTGAGCGCGCCTGTGCCGATCTCGTGGGTCTGGTCCCAGTTGACCTTTGGGCGATACGCTCTGCCAGATACTCTGGTCCCAAGCCGTGGAGGGCTTTGAAAGTCAAAACCAGGACCTTGAACCTAATCCGGAGGACAACGGGGAGCCAGTGCAAGCGAGCCAGGACTGGGGTGATGTGCTCGAATCTCCGAGCACCCACCACCAGCCTGGCCGCTGCATTCTGCACCCGTTGTAACCTCCGGACCAGGGTCAAGGGCAATTCCCCCTGTCCCCAGTGACTTGGGTCCTCATTTTACCAACCTCAGAAGGAGGAAAAAGCTAAGTCCACCTTAAGCCAGCTCTTTGAGTCCTTGGGGATCAAGCTCAGGTTCTGAGCAGAGTCTTAACTGCAGTGATGCAGTTTTGCCGTTGCACCGCAATGTTCCTACCTGTCTGCCTCATGGATCCTCTTTTTTACTTCTCAGGAGAAGTACGGCCTGGAGGTGCCCTTCTTTTTCTTCACCGCCATCTGCGGGGTGAATCTCATCTTTGCGTACCTCCTCCCGGAAACCCGAGGTCGGTCTTTGGAACGGATCGAATCATACTTCCGCACCGGACGAAAATCGTTCCTGGAATCCTTCCGAGGCAGTCGAAGATCCAAGAGTTAACTCAGGTTCAACCAACGGGGGTGACATTTCCGAGACCTACACAGGTGGACGGCAGTGACAGCTGTCTTCCTAGCGGACAGCTCTCGAGTCACACCTCTACTGTTTGCACATCATCTGAAACAGAGAAATAATAACGAACCAACGTGGGCCAGTTCCTAGCCAACTTCTGCAAACTGTCCAATGAGAGAAAAGGGCTCTGTCTAGCTTTATAAGACATGTACAAGTCCAGCAGCAGAAACCCTGGGACGTTTTGGTCTCCCTGCCTGGCGCAGCCCCGAGCATGTGTTGCAACCACAACAGGGAGAAACCAGCCAGACTGTTGTTTGTTTTTTTTTTTTTTTTTTTGGAAAGTCTGCTCTTCAGGGCTTCGGTGAGAAAAGAACTCTTAGAAAATACAGTGGCCCCTTGTATAAAGGAATTAATTCGTTCCAAATGAAATTATGTTAGGCAAATTTTCCTTTATACAAATTTCCCATAGGAATGCATTGAAAATAGAGTAATCCCATTTTTATGTTGTACGGTTTTTCCCCATAGGCGATTCTGTTAAGCAAATTTCCCCTATCTCCGGAATTTTTTATGTCGTACAAATTTTATGTTACACAAGCTGTTTGTTATACAAGGGTCCACTGTAAGACGAAACATAAGTTTCTCCCCCACAAAAAAGCCCTTGAAAGTGGTCTGCTTATATACCGCCCCGTACCACTTCAAGTACTGTCTGGATGGTTTACAATTTTTAATTACAGTATGCAGGCTACACATTCCCCCACCACCCCCAGCAAGCTGGGTACTCATTTTACTGACCTCGGAAGGATGGAAGGCTGAGTGAACCTTGAGCCGGCGACCTGGGATTGAAGAGTTTGGTGAAGACAACAGGCTCGCATGGTTTCAGAGAGATAGAAATCGGGCTCACTGGGAAAGGATCGTCGCATCGCCAAGTTACCCCCCCCCCCCGGCTTCAATCAAGAGCCTTTGAAACCAGAAACTGTTACCAGAGGTAGAACGGTCTTTTTTATTCACTGCATACACACACACACACACACACAAAAGAGGCTCGCTTTTGTCAGTTGTAAGGTGGTAGAAGTCTGTACATCGAATGAAAAAACAATGTCCACTGAGTTCATGTATCCAAGCCGAACATTGTATTGTATACAATGACAATAAATTCTATTCTATTCTATTCTATTCTATTCAAGTCAGTACGGACAACGTGAGCTGTTCCTGGGCGCTTCTGTTGCCCACGTAAGAGGCCCGGTTTGTGTCTTCCGTGGATCTCAGCTGGTTCCGAAAATCTCAACTGCGTTGATGCCAGCCCTGAGTTAAATCTTGCATTTTCCAGAAGAATTTTTTTTAAAGGAATAGGAATCTTTATTGTCATTGCCCCCTTGCAGGAACAACGAAATTTGACAGTACAGGTTCAAAAAAAAAGAGCAAAAGAGGTATTCTGCAGAATTGAAAACATCTGGAAGTGGGAGGTTTGGTAAAATATTGGTCTCCCTAAGATGAGACAGCTGGAGGGGTTTCAAAATGCATCAGAAAGCCACCAAAGCGCCTTTTGGTTCCTCTTTGAATCTTAAACTGAGCCGTTTTCTGACAAAAATCATCCCTACCTTTGAAATGTCGCCTTTTGTATACGGCAGGCATGTCCAAACTTCAGCCCTCCTGATGTTTTGGACCACAACTCCCAGCATTCCAAGCCTGTATTGCCAGTGACAAAGGACTGTGGGAGTGGTGGTCCAAAACATCTGGAGGGCTGAAGTTTGGGCATGCCTGCCGTATACGGCATGCGAATCTCCATCCGCGTTTACCCTTGTCAAGACAGAGTCCTGCAAGTCGCCCTAGCTAAAAAAAATTCTTGAGATCCAACCCTTCTAATAATCCCCATGGGAGTTAGTGAGCCCTGTGGTTCAGGGGTCTCATTCCCGCCTGCATTCTTATCAACTAGAACTACAGACTACAGTCCAACGAGAGTAAGAACAGACAAAAGAAAATATTTTTTCACCCAGCGCGGTTAGTCTATGGAACTCACTGCCACAGGAGGTGGTGATGGCATCTGGCCTGGATGCCTTCAGAAAGGGATTGGACAGATTCCTGGAGGAAAAGTCCATCCCATATGACAAACCATGATGGAGATGTGTCATCTCCAGGGTTATAAAGAGGATACTTCAAGGGCCAGATGCAGGGGAGTGGGATCAGGAGACAGATATCTATTTTCATGTGCTCCCAAAGGCATCTGATGGGGCCACTGTGAGATACAGGAAGCTGGACAAGATGGGCCTTTGGCCTGATCCAGCAGGGCTCTTCTTATGTTCTTATGTTCTTATGACGCACAGATACTCAGGGTATTAAGCTCATGGGGACAACCTCCCCCAAGAAAAAGAGTACAAGAGAGCTGCTTAATTACCATTCCCCAGCTCCGTCTTGCAGCTCCCGCATGATAACTCATCTTTCCTTTTCTAAAAAGACAGAATTACCCAACAGAGCGCAAAAAAGAAAGGATGGGTTTCCCCCATACCACCAAAACGGCTTCCAATCCAAAACCCAGAGTATAAATTTAATTATGCTTTAAACAGAGAGTATCAGCGAGATGGGAGAATGAACAGCACAAACCAGAACGGGGCACTGGAAAGGTAGGAGGGTCACTGCAAAGGATGAGCAGAAACTAGCCAGGAGCTCTTTTAGGGTTTTCAACAAGGCAGAAGTGGGCTGATGTATCTCACGTTTGTGAGCTCTATTTTCTTGGTTTTAAAAAAACCCAAAAAACTAGAAAATTGAATACCACAGCTCAGAGCGTGGCACAAAGGGACATGCCCTTATAATGAAAGCCCTTTGAGTGCAGGAATTTTTTCAAGGACTCGGACGACACGGAGCTGACGGTTCCTTCCACACAAAATGTCCGCCTCAGACTCGCCACGCCATCAGTAAAAATCAGGGTGGTTGGAATTTCATTGCTGCTGGACTGAAGCCACGGATGATAATCCTGGAGACCACCCAGAGCTCCACCGATAACTCCAGAGGAACCTGCTGGCCAGTCAGTATTGAGGGACCACTGCTTTTTTGCATTATAATCACGGACTGTGCTTAGATTTACAGTCCCCGTTCATGTGCGCCTTAGCGTGCCTAAGCCAAAAAGCATCCGGGTACACAAATCAAGACACCATCTCTGGCTTAGAAGCTCTCTGGGAGGCTTAAGGACATAGGGAATTGGATTGACTTTTCTTCTACTCAACGGAGACCCCTGCATGAATTGATACAAGAAACAAATAAATCCTTTTCTGTGCTTAAAACTCCTTTTGTCCTTCATGGCAGTGACTGCTAAAAAAATCTCGCGGATACACTGAGGATCGTCACAGTCTTTCTTCCCTGGTAAGGGAACACAACTTATTAAAAAAAAAAAAACAGCACACAGAATTAAAAGTTGCTACATTCTAAATTCCCCAAAAGACAGATTCAGTTGCCTGCACAGAGAGGGAACGCGTAACCCTCTAGACGATGGAGGAAAAAGACATCCAGGTTATCGGGGGGGGGGGGCAAATTCACAGCACTAAGAGATCACCCAACAAGAAGGGTTGATCCGTCACTAAAAGCTACGATTTCCCAGGTGCCGATTTTTCTCAGTTTCCAAAAAGAGGTCCTTCCTCTACTTTCTAGAGGAAACCCACGGGCGCGAGAACGCAGCATCTGATGCCCCTGGGAGGTTTTACTGTTAAGCCATTAAAACTGTATCACAGGCGGTTCAAGGTTCATAGCCGATCACAGAAAATGCTAAATGGCTCTCCTAGGTTCTAATCCGATCCTGAAAACAGAGCAAGGCAGAAGAGTGGAAGGAGTCCTGCTTTTAAGTCCTGCCGTCTGAAAGCTGCAGAGCGTAAGCTTCACAGTGTTTGAGCGATCCTGGGTGGTTCCCCTAGTTTGGAATTCGTCCTGAGGCCACGTATTCCTTCTGGTCTCGAGATGGGCGCTTTCCAGGAGAATGCCAGGTCACACGGCCTGTGGCTCCACGCTTCCCGTCAGGCCACTTTCGCCGGCCTGCTTCTGCTGCTGCATCCGGGCGTAGGCGATGGCGTCCCCCCTGCGAAAACAAACGACAAGGCTGCAGGAGACCACGACGGACAGCCCCTGGCCCGCACAAAAGTTCCTAGCGGGAGGCAGTGAGTGGACGCGACGGCTTTCCTGCTTCCGCCCAGAAGGAGCCTTTTCGACATCCCGAAAGAAGGAACACCACTGAACAACGCCAGCCCCGTTCTTACGCAAGGCGCGGGGGACCAAATCAGGCAGCTAATTTTGGCCATCATGAAATAGGTAGCAAACTGCTAGTGATTCAATTTGGGTTCATTCTTGTTTTCCTCCTGGCAAGGAATAGAGAGAGAGAGAGAGAGAGAGAGAGAGAGAGAGAGAGAGAGAGACGGGCGGGATTTTTTGCCTGCCTGGCACCCGGACTTTTGGGGACGCTGTCGGCTGTTCCAGCTCCAGCAGTGAAATGGCTTCAGCATTTGGCACCATCTGTCCGGTGCTTTTGCCCCAAACACGGAAGGCAATCCTTCAGTCCATTAGCAAAAAGCAGGGCAACTGTGTCCTTAACCAAGCCAGAGGCTTTAAAGCAGGGGTTCTCCACCGGTGGGTCCCCAGATGTTCCTGGACTGCAACTCCCAGAAGTCTTCATCGCTAGCTGAGCTGGCCGGGATTTTCTGGGAGTTGCAGTCCAGGAACATCTGGGGACCCACAGGTTGAGAACTACTGCGTTAAAGGAAGGAGTCCTTATTCCGTCTCGAAAACGTAGAGCCAAAGGAAGGAGACAAGAGAAGCGCCTGGACGTTGCCCACCCAAAATTCGTCACTGAGCTGACGAATCAACAGATACGGAGCTCACTCGGTCGCCGTCTTTTCTTCCACAGTGAGATATCCTTCATTGTTTGAATTATTGTCCTTTGAGCGGAACCCAGAGAAGTTATGCCTTAAATCGCCGAGGGTGTGTGTGTGTGTGTGTGTGTGTGTGTGTGTGTGTGTGTGTGTGTGTGTGTGTGATGGACCAAGCTCCAAACTTCTCAAATGCAAAATCCAATTAAAAGCAGAGTTCTTATTCGGCTTTGATCCATTGGCTGTTAAAACCGTCTCAGCGGTCGATTTAAAAACCAGCCATCTCCATAAATGCTGGACCTTGTGATGCAAATTGCACACACTTCCCCCCCCACACACACAACCTTTCCACAAGCACACACAAACACGTGGAGGCCCACGCATGCACAGAGAGCTGCTCTTTGCGGTGAAATAACCCAGGGGAAAACAGCTCTTACTTTTTGCCCAGGGCGGAAAGTCCGTAGAGCACGCCCGTCGCGAAGGCAATGGCGTTACCTATCACGGTTGTTAAGGTGAGGCTCAGGACGACAGGAAATATAGCCATCCTGCCAAGAGAAGACAAGGAGAAAGATGTCACCCAGGTCACTGCAAAATACCTAGTCCAGTGGTGGGCGAACCTTCGGCGCTGCAGATGTTTTGGACCACAACTCCCAGAATTCCAAGCCTGTATTGCCAATGAAAAAGGATTGTGGGAGGGATGGTCCGAAAGATCTGGAGGGCCGAAGGTTCGCCACCACTGACCTAGTCAGAGAGGGCCTCAAAAAGCCGGGACAGCGTTCCATAACCTAGTTGTTCTAGTTGTTCATTTTAAACCAGGCATGTCCAAACTTCGGCCCTCCAGATGTTGTTTTGGACCACAACTCCCAGAATTCCAAGCCTATATTTCCAATGGCAAAGGACTGTGGGAGTTGTGGTCCAAAAACATCTGGAGGACCGAAGTTTGGACATGCCTGTTTTAAACCATTCTGTTTTGAAGTATAAGCCGGAAAGACAGGGAAGGGCATCAATACCCAGTTCTAAAAATTGATTCCGGTTAGAAAGGGCTATATTTGCCACTGGAGAAAGATTGGATTTGGCCCAGGTGGTATCTATGGCTGCAAACCCACACGAAGCCCGAAGCAATTGCAAACTAAACTGAAGTGAATCTGGGAGTCGAGCAACTGGACTCCTTTTCTTGTGGGATCGAAATGTTTCACGACCCATCCAAGTGGCTTCTCCAGTCCGAGGGAAGTCGGCGGGAGGCTTCCCATTTCTACTTCGCCTTGGCTTCACCTCACCCTGGCCTGGAGAGGCGCGTTAGGCAGGCAACGGCCTGAATAGGGTCGTGAGATGGGCAACAGCTTTGAAGTGCATGAAAGTTCCACCCCGGCAATCCTTCCCAACACCCATTAAGCATGGGGTGTTCGCCACGGCCTTGCCGGTGGAGGCGTGAAGTGCTTCCGATTTGTCTGGGGATGGATGGAAGGGCAGAATGATCAGCGGCAGCCATATTGTGTCTAATTCCAGTGTCTCTTTCTGGTTTTTAATTGTGATGTATATATCCCCTGGAGTGGGCCCCTAGAAAGCCAGCTCAAAACATTTGAAATCGTCATCGTCTTGCAAAATCTCTGGGTTCAGGAGTGACATGGCTGTCTTTTCTTTTTTAAGTGCCCTCCACTTTTAAAATTGGTCATCATTAGGACTAGAGCCTGGCCTGTATTTTCCTCCTCCCTCCTCCTCCATCAGGCCTTGCCCATCTGTTTCACTCAAGGGCCGAAGGGGTCTTTGCACTGGGACTCAAGGCTAACAAATGATCCAACAGCACTTTTAAAAAAAAAAAGTTTTCGTCTCCCCTTTCTGCTTCCACGCCCCATGGGTTGCCCGCTGCTCTAAATGCCAGCTCTTGACCAGCAACCCCCCCTCCCAACTCTCCGTTGGTAGAAACGGGCCAAGAGGGAGGCTTACCCGCAGTAGAAGGCAGCTTTCTGCCAGGGTCGAAGCTTGTCTGCCCGGGCCGACACAACGTTTGCAAACTCGACAAACTGGCAGCAAAACGGAGCCTCGCACAAGATGAGAACGAAGGCGTTCAACCTTTGGAGAGAGAAGCCCAGCTCAAAAACGCAAGGGGTTCCCCCCACACACACACAACCATCGATTGCAACCATGTCTTTTTTTTTTTGCACACAACCTCAGGCCTGTTCCCTGCTGCTACACCATCGCTCGCCTGCTGCTATTCTGCCACCTGTTCTCCAAGTAAGGACCCTCCAACCATTTGCGGTCATGATGCAACCTCTTTACTCTGAATTGAATTGGAATGTGCTTGGGGGAAAAAAGCTATTGATGAGTTTGGTGGGAGGGTCGTTTCCAATTGATGAGAAATTGATTTTGAACCAGTTTCATCTGGATAGGACCCGGATGGGGGTCCTTCGATTAACTGAAGACGAACTCAGTGTGATCTGAGGCCAGGGTGCATATGAAAGGAACGCTTCCTTTGGAATTACAGTGTATAACAAACAGTTCGTATAACCTAAAATTTGTAAAACATACAATATTCCAGCGATAGGGGAAATTTGCTTAACAGAATCGCCTATAGGGCAAATCTGTACCACATAAAAATGGGATTACTCCATTTTCAGTGCATTCCTATGGGATATTTGGATCAAGGAAAATTGACTTAACATAATTTTATTTGGAACGAATTAATTCCTTTATACAAGGTACCACTGTATCTGAATAGGAGACTAGCTGGTTTCTCATCTAAATTTCTGGTAACCGTCAGAAGAATGGAAACAGAACGTCCCCAGCAGTAAAGGTACAAAGAATGACAGTACAGCGGTACCCCGACTTAAGAGCAGCTTGACTTAAGAGCAGTTCGACTTAAGAGCGGAAAGCTGTTGGTGTTTTAACTGCCGCCTTACAAATTTTAGATATGGTCTGCTCGACTTAGAATATTTTTGTTCATTTTTTTAAACTTATTTTTTCAGTTTTTTAGATAGGTAAGGTAAAGGTAAAGTTTCCCCCGCACATGCGTGCTAGTCGTGTCCGACTCCGTATTCAAGCCGAAGAGCCAGTGTTGTGCAAGTACATGGCCACGTGGCCGGCACAGCTCCAAGGAAACAGTTTTCCCTTCCCGCTTTTTACGGCGGTACCTATTTATCTACTTGCATTGACATGCTTTCGAACTGTTAGGTTGGCAGGAGCTGGGGTGATCAGTGGGAACTCGCTCCGCTGCATGGCACCTGGGATTTGAACCACCGAGCAGCCGACTTTGCAGTCTACAGTTTCGGTGCCTTAGTCCGCTGAGCCACCACGCCCTGGGTTTTTAAATAGGTGCCATGATTTAAGAGTAGTTCGACTTAAGAGCATGCATTCAGAACGGATTAAATTCGTAAGCTGAGGTACCACTGTATTTCCCCACATGTAGGACTATATTTTTGTCTAAAACTGTTAAGACAAAAAAATGGAGGGTCATCTTATACACGGATGTAAGCCGAGAAGAGAACCGCATGGATGCAAAATGATTTGGGGTTGGAAAAGTGGTGGTGGTGGTGTCTTATACACCCCGGGGGTGGGGGTCTTATAGATGGGGGGAGAATACGACACTCTCCTTTTTTATACAATGCACTTTGCCCAAAATCAGGCTAATGCTTTGAAGCCACGCCATTCCTTTAGAGAAAACACATGGATGATTTTCCGGTGATGTCTAAGTGGCCGTTCCGGATTTTCCCCTCTGCTTGACCCTCTATTCCAGGCAGCATTCCCCATCATCCTACGCTCCCTGCTCTCACAACCCAACAAGAGTGAACATGAGAAAGGAAAGGAAGAGACTTGCAGGAGAAGCGAAACCAGAGGTAGGGGGGATGACGACACCCCATCCTGCCACCCCTTGAGCCCATGAGCGCCAAAGGCACCTGGTTTACTTACATCATCCAAACTCCGGCAGCTATGTTGAGAGGGTGGACGGTCACACACATCCAGAGACCCGAAAAGGCGCAGGCTGAAAGAGAGAGAAGGAAAAAGGTACATGAAGGAAGAGCAAAAGGCAGCTGATGTGCGGGGTTGACCAGCCAAGGGACTCTTCCCAAAGACTGGATACTTGGCCGTTGAGAGACACTGAAAATTCTGCGGACCAGCCATCTGGTCTCATGGTTGGAGGGCTGTGCTATCTCTTATTTTTATATATCTATATCAGGCATGTCCAAAGTTAGGCCCGGGGGCCAAATGTGGCCCGTTTTCAAATTTTGAGCGGCCTGCAGCCTCTTCTCCCTGCCGGCTCAGCCTGCCATACCTCCTCACCAGCTGGCCCCTCCCCATATCAGATGGAGATGCCAGTTTGCAGTTTTATGGTTTTCCCTTGTTGGACCGTCCTCCCCACCTCCTTGCATGCCCTAGACATGTCCAAAGTCCGGCCTGGGGGGCCAAATGCGGCTGAATGGTTGTCCCCCACACATTTTCACCTCACCAAATCTGGCCCTTCTTGCAAAACGTTTGGACACCCCTGATCTATTTATTTGATTTATATACCCCAACCATCTAGCAAAATAGCTACTCTGGGCGGTTCTTCCCACCTTCGGAACATCTGGTCAGCCTGGGAACAGATGCTGAACGGACAAAGTCCTCAATCTGGTCCAGAGAACTTTTCTTAAGTTGATGATTTAAAAGTTACCCCCTTAGCTTTGAGGTGGGGCCGGCGGAGAGATGGCCGCTGGCCCAAGAGATCCTACCCCTTTGCCGGGATTCGAACCCAGATCACAGTCTGACGCACCTCACGCGCGACACAATGCTGCCTCTTTTCTTACATTCGGCTGCCTCGGGTGTTGTGTTCGGGGGGGGGGAACTGACCTGTGAAACGTCTCGACCTGTTGCAGTCGGAGGCTTCGGGGGGCCAGGTTTTAAAAGAGTGCAGCATTCAGCCTATGCCATTTGGGGTTTGTAAGAGGGCCAGCCACTTCTTTTCTAAAACCTTCCCGCTACACCTTTTATCCACCGACTCATTAAACTTGAAAGAAGGTCCTCAGCATCTATTCCTTTTAACTCTCGTCAGCAGGAAACTCAATCCTCATGCGAGGGAGCCATCTTAGAGCTTTGCATACAGAATATACTTACCCGGCCGCTGAATTTGAGAGGTAGAGAAAAACGTGAGGGGGGGGGGAGAATGGACACACACTCCCCGAGAACAACGGCAACAATTAGAACAGGGCATATTCCAGGTTTTTTTTTTAAAGAAAGAAAGCTTTTTTTTTAAGTTTAAGTTGTATAAATAAATAAATAAATAAATAAATAAATAAATAAATAAATAAATAAATAAATAAAGTTTTATTAAAGTTTTTTAATTGATACAACATAGACTGGGGTCCTTTGATGGCAATTTTAGTGATGATTTTAGTATAAGGTTTTGCTGTTGTTTTAATTATTTATTGATATTTTATGTCTTGGCTGTTTTGATTCCTTGTTGTAAGCCGCCCAGAGACCTTTGGGTAGTGGGCGGCATATAAGCTGTAAAAATAAATAAAATAAATAAATAAAATAAAATAAAATAAAATAAAATAAAATAAAATAAATAAATAAATAAATAAATAAATAAATAAATAAATAAATAAATGACCTCTCAGGCCAAAGTGCACCCCTCATTCTGCTGCTCTGTGCCTGAAGAAGTGGGCGTGTCCACGAAACGTGACATTAAATAATGAAAGTTAGGTCTCGAAGGTGCCCCATGTTTTGTGTCTTTTGGTTTTGTTTTGTTTTTCAGGAGCAGCCAATAATTCGAGCTGGCTTGCCAGCCAAGATTGCACCCAAGTTTATTAAGACTTGTGGGCAAGGTTCTCCACGCAAGCACAAAACCTAGACAGCTTTTGCAAAACAAACATCAACAACAAGGGGCATTTAAATATTAACTTCTCCTCGAGGGAAAGTCCACACCGAACACCTGGGGTCCGATCACAATGCAAACATACCAAAATAACTCCCAATATACCTTCAGAGCAGCACGCAACCTTCTGGCCTGCATCCCCCGTTCTAGTAACCCTATTCCTGCGAGATTTGGGGGAGATCCTGTTAAGAAGCATTTTCGAAAGGCTCTTTTCCATATCTGTAAAGCGTGATAGATAGATAGAAAGAAAGAAAGAAAGAAAGAAAGAACGAAAGAACGAAAGAACGAAAGAACGAACGAACGAACGAACGAACGAACGAACGAACGAAAGAAAGAAAGAAAGAAAGAAAGAAAGAAAGAAAGAAAGAAAGAAAGAAAGAAAGAACAATAGGAAGGAAGGAAGGAAAGAAAAAATAAAGAAAGAAATAGGAAGGAAGGAAGGAAGGAAGGAAGGAAGGAGTTGATGATTGATAGGAGGAAGGAAGGAAGGGATAGAGTAATAAAGGAGCTGATGATGGATAGAAGGAAGGGAGGGAGGGAGGGAGGAAGGGAGGAAAGAAAAGGCAGGCAGGCAGAAAGGAAGGAAGGAAGGAAGGAAGGAAGGAAGGAAGGAAGGAAGGAAGGAAGGAAGGAAGGAAGGAAGGCTACTCACAGATGCCACCGACGATGCCCGCAAGCCTGCACAGCCACCGGTACCACCAGGTCATGCCATCTTCATCCGTGGAGGTTTGTGCAGGAGCCCCATTTCCTGGTGGCTGATCTTCCTGGGAACTCATCCTGCCCTTCTCCTTCCTCCCTCCCTCCCTCTCTCCCTCCCTCCCTTCCTTCCTTGGGCTGCACTGGCCACGTTTCTAGTCCTCAACGCATCCTGCCCGGGGATCCGGCTCCCAGGCGCTGACAATGGAGAAAGCCCCGCCCCCTCCGAGCAGCTGTTCCCTTTACCTCCCTCCCTCCCCTTCCCACCGCTCGCGGGGCATTATGGGGGCTCCTCTGTCGGCTGGGCTTGCAAAGAATCTGTATTTCAACCCCCCCTACCCCTAATTGCCTTTTAAACACGAAAGTTAGTCTTTAAGGTGCCACGTGTTTGGTGTCTGCGGTTTTGTTTTGTTTTTCTTTGATTTTTTTTGCTTTCAATTGCCTTTTAAAGTTGTGTGTGTGTGTGTGTGTGTGTGTGTGTGTGTGTGTGTGTGTGTGTGTGTATATATATTCCATTTTGTTTTTCCCTTTTGTTATGTTTTCTTTTGATTTTGTATGGGGGGGTGTTTTTAATTTTATTTATTTAACCGCCGGATTTTCCCAAACGGGAACTCAGGGCAGTTAACAAATAATATAACAAAGAATAATTCCAGAAAAAAAGAAAGGAAATAATAATAATAATAATAATAATAATAATAATAATAATAATAATAATAATAATAATAAGAAGAAGAAGAAGAAGAAGAAGAAGACATTGTTTGTTGCTTTGCTTATAAACCGCCCAGAGTTCCCTTGGGAAAATCAGGTGCAGTATATAAACTTAAAAGTAAATATAAATAAAGAAAGAAGATAAAATGGCGAGTAGGGTTTCTAAACCCCTTCCGCCAAGCTTCAAATTTCTGCTTGAACCCAAGTTTGCCCTGCTTTAGGCCCGTCTGGAAATGCAGGCAAAAGTTGGAACGCAGCAGGAAAAGAGGAAGGCCGAAATGTGAGATGGGTTGACTCCCGAAAGGAAACCACGGGCTCGAATGCACAGGAGTGCAGCAGAGGAGAGGACATGCGTTGGGTGTGTGTGTGTGTGTGTGTGTGTGTGTGTGTGTGTGTGTGTGTTCATAGGAGCAACTTGAGGGCATCTAACAAGAACCACAAGGGCAAAAAACATGTAGTTTCACACACACACACACACACACACACACACACACACACACACACACACACACACATCCTCCGTCCGGATGCTTTGCAGGACAATTGGGGAACTGGGGGGGGGGGAACCTTTCACTTTCACAATCTCATCGGAGTTCCTCCTTCCAGCAGCTGGACACAGAGGAAGGAAGAAAAAAAATCTGAGTTGATTGAGGTTGTCCGGAACAGGAGGAACATCCAGAGGCAGGGGGTTCCGCAGGCTCGGGCTCCCCTCCAGCGTGCCTGGGCATAAACGAGTACCCGCTTTGGTCCATGAGCTCTCTGGACGCACCGTCCAACAAAGGGGCTGCCGAGGGCCAGTCCGCCTCGCAAGACGAGGCCGGCAAAGCGGCAGGCGGGCACCAAGCAGAGAGAACAACAATACCCATGCACCACCAAGTCAGCTCCGACTTATGGGGAGCTTTCCTCGAGGTTTTTTCGAGGTGCAGAGAACGCTCCAAAGTGGTTGAGATTATTGACTCTGCGTCGCATCGATTTCCTACCTCTTCTCCGGCGAAAACCAAGCCGCGGTGCACGGCCCTTCTGCGCCCTCCGTTATTAGCTAGAGAGACCACGGTGGCTTTGAGGTCACCTGGGGAGTTTCACGACCGAGCCGGGATTCGAACTCGGGTCTCCAGAGCCACAGCTGGACATGTCAATGGCCATGCTACGTGGAGCAGAATGAGGGTCACAGGAGTTGCTTGAAATTCACCCTGAAATGAGAGCTGCACTGTTTGAGGCCCTTGTGACACCACGGGTCCATCCCGAGAACTTTTGGAATCGGTGGTCTTTGGAGGTTCTTTCCAAACTCTGATGGCACTCAAGAAAGACACCAGAGATTTCTCGAGGAGAATTCCAAAGTCCTCTCTGAACATAAGAACATAAGAAGAGCCATGATGGATCAGGCCCATCTATTCCAGCTTCCTGTATCTCACGGCGGCCCCGCCAAATGCTTCAGGGAGCGCACGAGACTCGATCTCTGTCTCCTGATCCCACTCCCCTGCCATCTGGCCCTTGAAGGGCAGAACTCACAAGGAAAGAGACAAAAGCAGCCTGCAACAAATGTAGGCATTTTGCTTGTAAGGAGAAGTAACTTCAAAGGTCCCAAATGGAAATCTAGTTGCTGCATTCGTGTTACAATTTAACATTTCCCGGTGTTAGTTTTAAAGTTTTGGTTTGTTTGTTTTTTTAGCATTGGGCAATACTTTTTTTTCAAGTTTTCTTATACTATGTATATGTTTTATAAAGCAAGACCAACAAAAAAAAAGCTGCCGGGGAAACAACACAAGTTACCTTTTAACCACTGTAACCGGTAACAAGGAATTACTTTGGGGACACTGTAGCAGATCATAGGAAGAGCTGCCTTTGAGTCAGAATGATTGGCTTTTAGGAGAAGGTTTTTAGAACATAAGAACCTAAGAAGAGCCCTGCTGGATCAGGCCAAAGGCCCATCTAGTCCAGCTTCCTGGATCTCCCAGTGGCCCCACCAGATGTGTCTGGGAGTGCACGAGACTAGATCTCTGTCTCCTGATCCCACTCCCCTGCATCTGGCCCTTGAAGTACCCCGGTTTTAAGCCTGGAGATGACACACATCTCCATCATGGTTTGTCATCTGTGATGGACTTTCCCTCCAGGAATCTGTCCAATCCCCTTTTGAAGGCATCCAGGCCAGATGCCATCACCACCTCCTGTGGCAGGGAGTTCCACAGACTGAACTACAAGCACTGCGATTCCACGGGATGGGAGAGGGACACGGGCCATTCAAAAGGGGTTTCTCCCAAATACAACAGCTTGGACCCCCTGTTCTTCTCAAGCTGGGCACTGGAGGGTGCCAACCCCGAGGGAAGCCTGGATAACAACAACTAGAAACTGGGCCTTCTTGGTTATTGCCCCTCATTGATAGAACAAACTGCCTCCTGAAATAGGCTTGGCCCCCACACTCAACATGTCCAAAGGCCAACTGGAAACATGGCTGTTTAAGGGAGCTTTCCCGGAACCACAATCTTTATACGGTATTATTACAAGATCTGGACATCGCTTTCTCCACCTCTGGCGATGTGCGCTTGATTTCTGCAATCGAGCTCTTTCATTCACTTGGCTCAATTAACCCTGCTTTTCTTATAGATTCTGTTGATTTTGTATTACGTGTCATGTCATTTCAAAATCAGTTTTGTATTTCATTGCTATTGTTTACTGTTTATAATTACAGCATTCTGTTTTCCTAAGGTTGCAAACCACCCAGCGTAGCCTTTGGGCTAGATGGCACAGTACAATTTATTTATTTATTTATTTATTTATTTATTTAAATATTTATATACCACCCGTCTTCCGAAGGAACTCCGGGCGGTTTACAACAATAACTATAACAATAATAACAAACAAAAGAATAAAAGAAAAAAGCAACAATAATAAAAATAGAAAGAAAAATTGTATTACTGTATAAAAATCATAATAAAAATGCAATAAAAAATTCACTGGCAAGAAGGCGGGACAAAGAAAAGATTAACGGTCGCAATTTAATAAAGATAGATAGATAGATAGATAGATAGATAGATAGATAGATAGATAGATAGATAGATAGATAGATAGATAGACACACACAGAGATAGATAGATAGATAGATAGATAGATAGATAGATAGATAGATAGATAGATAGATAGATAGATAGATAGAAAAGAAGGAAGGCATAGATAGATAGATAGATAGATAGATAGATAGATAGATAGATAGATAGATAGATAGATAGATAGAAAAGAAGGAAGGCATAGATAGATAGATAGATAGATAGATAGATAGATAGATAGATAGAAAAGAAGGAAGGCATAGATAGATAGATAGATAGATAGATAGATAGATAGATAGATAGATAGACAGATAGATAGATAGATAGATAGATAGATAGATAGATAGATAGAACAGAAGGAAGGAATAGATAGATAGATAGATAGATAGATAGATAGATAGATAGATAGATAGATAGATAGATAGATAGATAGATAGATAGATAGATAGATAGATAGAAAAGAAGGAAGGCAGAGATAGATAGATAGATAGATAGATAGATAGATATAGATAGATAGATAGATAGATAGATAGATAGATAGATAGATAGATAGAAATAGAAAAGAAGGAAGGCATAGATAGATAGATAGATAGATAGATAGATAGATAGATAGATAGATAGATAGATAGATAGATAGATAGATAGATAGATAGATAGATAGATAGATAGATAGATAGATAGATAGATAGATAGAAAAGAAGGAAGGCATAGATAGATAGATAGATAGATAGATAGATAGATAGATAGATAGATAGATAGATAGATAGATAGATAGATAGAAAAGAAGGAAGGCATAGATAGATAGATAGATAGATAGATAGATAGATAGATAGATAGATAGATAGATAGATAGATAGATAGATAGATAGATAGAAAAGAAGGAAGGCACAGATAGATAGATAGATAGATAGATAGATAGATAGATAGATAGATAGATAGATAGATAGATAGATAGACAGATAGATAGATAGATAGATAGATAGATAGATAGAACAGAAGGAAGGCATAGATAGATAGATAGATAGATAGATAGATAGATAGATAGATAGATAGATAGAAAAGAAGGAAGGCAGAGATAGATAGATAGATAGATAGATAGATAGATAGATAGATAGATAGAAAAGAAGGAAGGCAGAGATAGATAGATAGATAGATAGATAGATAGATAGATAGATAGATAGATAGATAGATAGATAGATAGATAGATAGATAGATAGATAGATAGATAGATAGATAGATAGATAGATAAGAAGGAAGGCACAGATAGATAGATAGATAGATAGATAGATAGATAGATAGATAGATAGATAGATAGATAGGAAAGAAGGAAGGCACAGATAGATAGATAGATAGATAGATAGATAGATAGATAGATAGATAGATAGATAGATAGATAGATAGATAGAATCTGAGTGTTACACCTGCCAGAAACTAAGGTCAGCTTGATGTGGCCGTGGCCTTTTTCTCGTAATCATAAACCCTCTTCCAGGAATAGATTTAGGCTGCCTTCTTTTCCTGTGTGTGCCCCACAACTGAAACCACGCAGGAAGGACCCACGGTTTATAGGCGGACGACTGACTCATAAAAGAAATCTGCGAAAGAGGGAAGTGGATTGCAAAGCAGATGTTGGAAACATTCGGCTCGGGCACTCCGAGAAGACCGAGTGGAGGGCATTCCTGGCACAGCCAGCTTGCCAAAGCGGTGGCCGCTGAAAGAGAGCTCTCTGGCTCCCGTTGTATTTCTTGCCGGGTCCATGCCGTAAGATGGACGTCTCCTCCCCGACCTCTGGAGGCCAGCTTCTTCAGCTCCTGGGGAACGCCTCCGGCGCGAAGCCGTGCCAGCCACGGGAGCTGCACCCGGTCATCCCGACCCTCTTGAGCGTCCTCTCCGCAGGCGGGCTGGTCTTCAACAGCTTCAGCCTCTGGATCTTCTGGTTCCACATCAAACACTGGAACTCCGGCGTCCTCCTCCAGTTCAACCTGGCTCTGGCCGATGCCATCATCCTTCCGGTTACCCCGTTGACGGTGGCCTACTTCAGCCTGGGCAACCACTGGCCCTTTGGGGAGTTCCTGTGCCAGCTCCAGGTCTTCTTCCTCAGCGCCCACCTCTACGGGAGCATCTACTTCCTGACCTTCATCAGCATCCACCGGTACCAAGCCGTCGTCCATTACAACGCCAAGAACCTCTGGAGGAAAAGGTCCTTCATCCAGAAGCTGGTTTGGGTCCTCTGGTTCCTCCTGGTCCTCCAAGGGTTTCCCGTTTTTTTCTTCCTCAAGACCTCGGTCATAGGAAACTCGGTCAAATGCTTGAGCGTCTTCCAGTCCGAGTTGTCCACTCTCTACCTGACCTACAGCATCCTCCTGGGGACCGTCTGCTTCCTTCTTCCTTTCGGCATCTCCTTGACCTCCTACGTGATGCTGGGGAGGTTCGTGGCCAACGTCAGCCAAGCCAACCTCCGAGGAAGGGTCATGAAAGCCAAGTCCCTCCAGATGATTGTGGTAGCGTTGGTCATCTTTGCCGTCTGCTTCACCCCCCTCCACATTTGTGGGATGGTTGCGGCCGCGGTGGGGTATTTGAACCTGTCCTGCGGGGTCCTCCACCGGGTGGAAGTCGCCTACTACGTCTCGGTGGTCTTCACCATGGTCAACTGTTGCCTGGATCCGTTCCTCTACAATGCAGCCAACGAGAAGTTCCACAAGTTTTTCCTGAAATCCCTCGCAAAGATGATATTTTCCAAATGAAACAACAATCCCTTCCCATTGTATGCATTTCGGTACGTTTGCTGGTTTTCTCACACAAAAAAAACCTGACCCTCTTGATAAACGTATCTGCACCCTTGCTTTTCTTCCTTTCTCCAAAGGGCACCCTACGTTGGCGAAGAACAGAAACCATCATTTTCTTCCTGGCTGTTGAGAGCGCCTACATTTCACTCTCGGCAAAGATTCTGCAGAATTGTGTGACGTTTTGCGTTTGGTCTCGGCAGCTCTGTCTTTGTAAGGATTACTCCCCATCCCTTGGATTTGTCCTTCTACCAAAGGCGTGTGATTAGAATCTGTTGTCGGATGGGAATAACGCATCCTGTTGTCACCGGTGCCACGGACCGCATTGGATTAGAAACGAACAGCTTCTGTAGCCCGTCTGCGTTTACACGTCTCCTCTGGTGTAAAGGGGCTCCATGCACTGCAGGCAGGGACTTCCTGTTGCAAGAACAATGGTGTGCTGCTGTGACCCCCAAGTGAGATTTTCAGAGTTCAGTCCAGCTTACAAAAACCTTTGTCCTGGGAAGAAAAGGAGACTGCGGAATACAACTGTTGTTCGGCGTTCTCGCGGATGTGTTTAGTGCAGTGGTTCTCAACCTGTGGGTCTCCAGATGTTCCCAGACTGCAACTCCCAGAAGCCTCCACCAGTCAAAGTGCCGGAAGGAATTTCTGGGAGTTGCAGTCCAGAAACATCTGGGGACCCACTGGTTTAGTGGCTCCTTCCTTAAAGATGCAGAGGGCTGAGTACACCACATTGGTCTCCAGGTGGAGAAGGCAGCTGCTAAACCTAACCAACCGTAGAAGAGGCCATCTGGTTCAACCCCCTGCTCAAAGCAGATCCGACATGGTCCAATTTTCTCTCTAACACCTCCAGCGTTGACGCATTCTTGGGGTCACCAGTCCCGTTGTCATTCGGCTCTAACAGTCAGGAAGTGTTTCCTGATGTCCTGGGATGAGTGAGGACCAGATTGTGCCCCTCCTCCGTAGGAGAGCGTTTCAAGGGTTTGAAAAGTGTCCTCCTATCTCCCCTCTGTCTCCTGGCCTCCAGACCAGCTGTAATAAGGACCATTTTGCACCAGCAGACACTTAGCACCACAAAGAAAGCTTTCCACAAGAAAGCAAGGAGGTAAAACAGTCTGTTCTCAAGCCGGGCAAAGGTTTCTCGATGCAGGAACAAAGCTTAGTTCCTGGAATACTTTTGATTTGTCAAAGTGTTTTTTTGTTTGTTGTTGTTGCTGCTGTTTAAAAAGGGGAAGGAGAAATCTTCCAGGTATACAGTATATTGTTGCAATATGCATGATGTTAGATGCAGTTTGATTTAGCAGTTAGGAAGTTGGTTTGGGTCCAGAGAGACCTGGGTTCCAATAAGAACATAAGAAGAGCCCTGCTGGATCAGGCTAAGGGCACATCTGGTCCAGCTTCCTATATCTCACAGGGACCCCACCCAATACATCTGGGAGTGCACAAGACTAGATCTCTGTCTCCTGATACCACTCCCCTGCCTCTGGCCCTTTGAAGGACCCTATTTTTAAGCCAGGAGATGACACATCTCCATCATGGTTTGTCACCTGGGATGGATTTTCCCTCCGGAATTTGGTCCAGTCTGCTCTTAAAGGCATCTAGGCCAGATGCCATCACTACATCACTACATTGGAACCATCTCCTGAGTGCGTTGCACCTTGCACAATCCCTGCCGGCCTTCAAAAAAGCACTTAAAACCTTGCTTTATCGGGAGGCATTTGGCGACCTTTAATTTAATTTAATTTTTTTCTGTTTTGTTCTTTTTTGACGCCTCTTGCCGGTGATTTTCACTTCTTATTGTATTGTCTTCTCCACTTCTTCTTTCTTCTTTTAATTTTTTTCCCTTCGATTTTTGCTGATGTTACTTTGCGTGTTATTGGTTCTTTTAACCCTTATTGTTAACTGCCCGGAGTTCCCTGGGAAGACGGGCGGTATAAAAATAAAATAAAATAAAATAAAATAAAATAATAAATACATCCTGCAGCAAGGAGTTCCACAGAATAACAACATGGTGGTCAAAACAAAACAAAACAAAATCTCTTCTCCCTCTCCCAACCCTCATTTTCTGTGGATGACTTCCCGGTTGTGGATTTGCATGAGAGGGGAAACAGTTTCCCTCGCGTCCCTGCATCCTGTGACCTTGAGACAGTTGTTACTTTCCTTCCTGTCCTACCTCACTGGGTTATTGTGAACTTTCCCCTTTTTTAAAAGAGAGAAGGACCAGGCATGCTGCCTGAAATTCTTGGTGGAATGGTTTATTCTGAAACTGCTGCAGGAAGGATGGATATTTATAAAACAGCCAGTAAAACACAGAGATCCTGAGAGCCACTAAAGAAAACCCCTAATAAAATAGCCAACGCTGCAGAACACAAGAACGGCAGCTTCCTGAAGGACCCAACTAGTAGTGAAACTGCTGTGCTTGGCAATTCCCCACCGAACCAGGCTGACATTTAAAACGGAATGAAAAAAAAAAGCATTTGTGGGATTCTAATCAAAATGAAACGGAAAGAGGGGAAATGTATTTTAATCTTGTGTTTGGCTGGGCATAAGGAATTAAGCCAACCACACTGGCAACCTCCGTGACTGCTCTCCAGAAGTTCAATCCTGCTCTCCATCCATGATAAAATGAAGAATAGGCAAAAGCATTCCTGCACCAGGCGCTCACACAAATGTGGCCACTAGGTGGTGCTCAAGCATTGGGACTCAGAGGCTGGCTGGGTCCTCGATTTAAGAGTTTAATTAATTAATTAATTAGATTAAGGCCGCCATAATCAATGGGGTGGTCGATTTAAGTGTTTTATTAATTAATTAGTTTAATTAAGGCCACCATCATCAACAGTCGGTCGGTGAACTGAAGCCGCCTTGATTGCAGTGCCTGGTGTGTGGCCCAGGGATCTCCCTGAGCAGCCTTTGGGGATGATGGGAAAGGGTCCCCCAGGGGCATGGTCCTTTGCCGGTGGATAGATGTGTTCCACCAGTGGAACACAGAGGTCATCTAGGAGGGATCCAGGGTGCTTGCAACCATGGGGAGAACTTTAATGGGCCTCCATCTCCTGTCGAAGGGTTGCACTGCAGTCCTTGTGTTAGACTGGGAAAACACTTGAAATCCAGGAGCAGAACACTGCTGACCCCCCCCTGGCATTTGCTGCCTGAGGCCACCACGGCCCGACTGGTGCAGATGCACTCGTAGATTCTACACAGCAGCTTTATGCAATCATGGGATGAAATAGCACGGTCTGCAAAACCTGCGGGAAAGCCTGCAGGCTGAGCAGCGGGAAACCTGTCATTAAGCTTATTGCCGACTCCACGTCAACCTGAAGGAAGCCGATTAAATGCCGCTCTTGGGTAACCACCCATATTGAGCAATCCCGGCTTGGAACGGGATTCTGAAAGCGTTCCAGGGAATGGGAAGAAAGGTGGCTGATAAATTTAAGACAGGCCGTGGATTCCAAGGGAAGGCTGTTTGCCATCACATCAGCAGAAATCAAGGACTTCTGGCTCCTTGTGAAGTGGAAAAATGCACACTGTGCTTTCTGGGAGTTGTAGATCTTTTTTTGGGGGGGGCTTGCCCCTATGGAGCTGATCGGGCAGTGAACTACAGCTCCCAAGAAGCAGAGCCCAAGGAAACTGTGAAGTTTTGGAGCCACGGAGGTGCCGGTTTGCGTTCTGGACTTGCCAGAATTCTGCCTAGGGGATTTATATTTTTTTATTTTGAGAATTCTGGGGTTCCGAGTGCAAAATAGAATAATAAAGGTGCATGCCCCAGTACCCACTCTTCTGCTTCCCTCTTTGAACCTCACAACAACTTTGCGTGGAAGGATGGGGGTGGTGGAATTGTGTGATTTCTTCCCCAAATCACCCCAGGAATCTGTTGCTGAGTTTTGAATTTCTGATTAAAATCCTCTAGCTGCGCAGCAGAAGTGTGTGTGTGTGTGTGTGTGTGTGTGTGTGTGTGTGTGTGTGTGTGTGTGTGTGTGTGTGTGTGTGTGTGTGTGTGTGTGTGTGGAGGGGGATTCACCTAGCAGAATAAGTTCAAGTTCCCCAGAGTCGACCACCCCTTTCTCTCAACTGGCCCTCGCAGCCTCAAGTAACTCATTCCGAGAGACGTTCGTTGGAGAGAGATCGAAAGGTTTCATTGCTTGAGTGTTGGGCAGATCAAACCGCAAACTGAAAAACGTGGCTTCTAAACTGCTTTCGACAGACAACAGAGAGGGAGACAGCTACTCCAAAGGTGAGAGGCGGGCCTCTCTTTGAATTCAGGGGCAGGGAGAGAATAACTGGTTAGTGAGGACTGATTGACAGTCCCCTAGGTCCAAATAAGGGCTTGCCAGCCACATCTACTAAAGGCAGCATGTGAGATTGCAAACAAAAAACCTCCCTGCAGAATTCCATGGCTCACTGGAAACTTAAACCCAGTTCCCCAGCAGTGTGAGATGCTCCAGGATTACGCCACCCAGAATCCCCAGACATGAAGGTTTCTGGGACATGAGGTCCAACAGCACTGGCATCTGGGAAACAACACCTTAAAGCAGTGGTGTCCAAACTTCGGCCCTCCAGATGTTTTGGACCACAACTCCCACAGTCCTTTGTCATTGACAATACAGGTTTGGAATTCTGGGAGTTGTGGTCCAAAACATTTGGAGGGCCGAAGTTTGGACAGCCGCTGCCTTAAAGATTAAGGCACATGAATCACAGGCATTTCATGGTTGTGGGAGGCAGCCAGGCACATAATTTTAGACATAGAAGAGAAAGCCCCTGGCACGAGAACCGGAATGACCAAAGCCCAACGGATGGAAATTGTGCGTGCATAAATGGGGCTGTACAAGCGCTCTCCCCTCCGTTTGCCATCCGTCACAAAAGGGTTTTCTTGAAGGGATGGAAGGACGACTACCGGGCTATGATGCCTCTCCCAGCCATGTAAATGATTAACACTTGGGGGCAGCTGACCCACTGCGCCTAACAACAGGGCGGGCCCTCTCTTGAAGCAAGAGATAGCAAGAGCCAGACGACCGGCCGTCTCCAGGGAGTCCGACTTGTCCTTAGGACTGGGCCTTGCTAATATTTAACTAACGTCTTCCCTCCGCCGAACGCAGCAGGGAGAATTGTCCTCCCCCTCCCCGTGCAGTAATTGGTAGTTGCACGGATCCGTGGCTTGGTTCTCCAGCTGCGTTGCGGCATCGGCCGCTTATAAACTTGTTAGCCCAAGGAGTTCCCAAGTTGCAACATCGACTCCAGAGGCCTTAGAGAGCTGTTTTTCTCCTAAACTTGTTCTCTGTTTGGGCACTCAAGGGAAAGAAAGAAAGAAAGAAAGAAAGAAAGAAAGAAAGAAAGAAAGAAAGAAAGAAAGAAAGAATTAGGAAGGAAGGAAGGAAGGAAGGAAGGAAGGAAGGAAGGAAGGAAGGAAGGAAGAAAGAAAGAAAGAAAGAAAGAAAGAAAGAAAGAATTAGGAAGGAAGGAAGGAAGGAAGGAAGGAAGGAAGGAAGGAAGGAAGGAAGGAAGGAAGGAAGGAAGAAAGAAAGAAAGAAAGAAAGAAAGAAAGAAAGAAAGAAAGAAAGAAAGAAAGAAAGAAAGGCATTTTAATTCCCTAAGAGAAGAGAGTCTTTCCAGAGAAAATCTAGAAGGACTTAGAATTTGAGATTTGAAGGGGACCTCAGAGGCCATCCAAACCAACCCCACCACAGATGCAGAAAATTTGTTTCCTTATTAGTTGCAGTTACATCTGAACTTATAAGAGAATGAATTCGAAGCAGCATGAAAGCTCTCCTCTCTTCTGCTCTCATTAAACTACATAAAAAGTGAGATTTAGGGAGCAGTGACTTTGCTATATGCCTGTCCAGCTTTTAATTACTGCTCCCAGAATCCTGTGAGTTTTACTCAGAGGCGTGAAGCAAATGTTTTAGCTTAGAGACATTGGTTTGGCTGGAGCCAGGAATCAGAGCCTTGGGACTACAACCCCCATCATTCCCTAGCAAACATCCCCGGTGGTGCAGGCTGAGGGAAGTGGCAGTCCATTTACATCTCCCTAGACCTGAGTTTAATTCCGTCGTTAAGTCCCCAACATGAAACTGCTTTATGATTGCGAGGTTGCCAACTTTTTAGCTCAGCCTCTGCTCCTGTGCCTTTGGTGGCAGCTTTGCAGTTAGACGTTGGATGGGTGAAGCAGTCTCCTCTCACAATGGCTGTAGATCTCTATTCCAGGAACAGAGAGTCCTTGGCTTCTCTTCGGCTGACTTGTCCTTCTGGGCAGCAGAGGCGCCGTGCGGTTGGGGAAAAGTTGGCAACCTTCATCATCCCAGTGTTGAATACCGCGAGATGCTGAATGCAGGGTGCATATGACCCGAGGAGGCTGGTGCAAAACCAAGGCCAAGATGAAAACACCCCTAAGAATCTGGAGCAGCAAATTGGACAAGCAGGATCCTGTCGCAAAAGCCCCAGCTGCGAAACTGGAACTAGGTCACGCCTTACCCACATCCCTCTTCACCTACGCTTTCCCCTCCAGGGAAGGCAATTCCAAGAAATTGGCCTACCCAGCTGTGGTTTCTATTGCGTCCAAGGAGTTTCTGGTTCCTGACGGGTCGGGTGTCCATCAAAGGTTCTGCGCTTGGACCAAATTATTTTGGCGGGGAGACTCTGGTCCTCAAAAAGCCTCCTCCTCGCCGTGGTAACTGGGAGAGATTCTGAGATCTGCAGCCCCACAAATTAACCGATCCACTCAAAGTGCCCCCCTGGGTGCTCTTATTTATTTATTTATTTATTTATTTATTTATTTATTTATTATACCTTTATACCACCCGTCTTGCCAGGGAACTCCAGGGGGTTAACAATAGGGTTTTAAAGGAACAATAAAACACAAGGTGATATCAACAAAATCAAAGGGGAAAAAAAGATTAAAAGGAAACAATACAATCATAAGAGACAAAGTACCTCATACAAAGTACCTCATACCATCCACATAAACTTCAATTTGTGGTTGTTCAATAAGGACCAGCAAGGCCCCTTCCTAACCACGGAGGTGGTTGGTCTCCATCTCTTCATTGCTTCGTTGGTTTGCCCGTTCGTTAATCCTTCCTTCCTTTTGATTTTTTAATACCACCCGACTGGTGCGAGTGAACTATTATGGGCAGTTGACACCAAATACTGTAACAAAATAACCTGAACAAAAACGTAAAACAACAGATAAACAGCAATTTCTTAACTGTAATAAAACAAAAGGACACTGGAGGCAGTCCCCCCCCCCCATAACGGTGGGACTGGGGACATCTATCTATCTATCTATCTATCTATCTATCTATCTATCTATCTATCTATCTATCTATCTATCTATCTATCTATCTATCTGTGCCTTCCTTCCTTCCTCCCTTCCTTCCTAATTCTTTCTTTCTTTCTTTCTTTCTTTTTCTTTCTTTCTTTCTTTCTTTCTTTCTTTCTTTCTTTCTTTCTTTCTTTCTTTCTTTCTTTCTTTCTTCCTTCCTTCCTTCCTTCCTTCCTTCCTATCTTTCTTTCTTTCTTTCTTCCTTCCATCTTCTATCTATCTATCTTCTATCTATCTATCTATCTATCTATCTATCTATCTATCTATCTATCTATCTATCTTCCTTCCTTCCTTCCTTCCTTCCTTCCTTCCTTCCTTCCTTCCTTCCTTCCTTCCTTCTATCTATCTAATCTTCTATCTATCTATCTATCTATCTATCTATCTATCTATCTATCCTATCTATCTATCTTCCTTCCTTCCTTCCTTCTATCTATCTATCTATCTATCTTCTATCTATCTATCTTCTATCTTCTATCTATCTATCTATCTATCTAATCTGTGCCTTCCTTCCTTCCTCCCTTCCTTCCTAATTCTTTCTTCCTTCCTTCCTTCCTTCCTTCCTTCCTTCCTTCCTTCCTTCCTTCCTTCCTTTCTTTCTTCCATCTATCTATCTATCTATCTATCTATCTATCTATCTATCTATCTATCTATCTATCTATCTATCTATCTATCTATCTACAGGTCTCCACATATCAGTGACACCCGAGGCTTCCCCTCCTTTTGGAAACGAAGGAGTTTGGCCTTGGTAGTCCTTGGGCAAGGCAGGGTGCTGCGCAGAGCTTAGCAGTGGGCCATCTACTTCATTTGCAGGAGGCCATGGGTTCAAGGCCCGGCTTCTCCAGGCTGGGCTGTGGGGGTGGGTGGGGGTGGCGGCAGGGTTAGGGTTAGGGAGCGGCTGCCAGCCTGGTGTAGGTTCCCTGAGCCACGATGGACTTGCCTCCGGTTTTAACCTCGTCCACTCCCTGGAAAAATCTTTGCACCTGCCGATCTGCCTGATTTGGGTCACGGACTGAGCGAGGAACGGTGCCCTTTTGCGGGCAAGGTGAGGATCCCAAGAGGCATTACCGACGCACAAACAAGCAACAGGATAAACAGGTTGGGCATGTGGGCGAGGCTGCCGGTGCGACAGGACGGCAGAGGCGTTCTCTAACCCCATCTCTTTCCGAACGGGATGAGGTGTAAACAAGATAAAAAGCCGGGCGGATCCGTTCCCGGTTGCCCACCTCCAGCCTTCTCCGACTTGTTAGTCTGTGGAACTCCCCGCCACAAGATGTGATGATGGCATCTAGCCCGGATGCCTTCCAAAGGGGATTGGACAGATTCCTGGAAGGAAAAGTCCGTCCCAGGTGACAAACCATGAAGGAGATGTGTAATCCCCAGCAGTTCTGGGGGATTTTTCTTGGCATTCTCTCTTATCCACAGTTTTCATTATCCACGGGAAGGCCTGGAACCCATCCCCAGCGGTTACCAGGGTCCATTGCAGCGGATGGAAAAAGTACAGCCCCACCCCCATGCTGCCAAAGTGCAATGCCCATCATCCCCAAACACTGGCTGTGCTGGCCAGGGATGATGGGCTTTGTAGTCCAGCACTGCGGCCACGCCGATCTACCCAATCTTGAGACTTTTAAGTCAAGAATTCAGAGTTACCCAAACGCACCGCTAACTATAATGGAATTTTTTGGGGGGCTGGTTTCTCTACTAAATTACGCCCACTCCAGTTCACCTCTGCATGTAGACCCTTTAAAGCAGGGAACAGAGCAGCCTAGCTGTTTGATGGCCATGTAGTCCATGCTCTTTAAAAGCACAAGAGCCCTGCCCAAAAATAAAAATAAAAAATAGAGTTGGCAATCTGATAAAACGCACCGACGGCTCTAAGTCCAGGGCATGCAGTTCTGCAGTTGTCTCTTACATGCCGGGAGGGAAGATTTCATTTTAATTAATTAATTTGCTCCCCTAGGCATCCCTTTGATTTAAGCGGACTCTACGTATCTTCTTGATTTTTTGCTCAATCCTTTTGGGTTTGTTATCACAGGAGAGTACGGCAAAGCTGTTGTGGCCACTGTGTCATGGATTTTGGCATGGTGGGGGGGAGAGAGAAGAAATGAACAAAAAAAAAGATACAAAGGCAGAAATTAAGAGATGAGATAACCTGACTTGTAAAGAGCTGAAACAGTCACATCTGATTGTTCCCATTCCAACCCTTAAGCCCCTCCATCATGTCCCTGCGGAAAATAACTTTTGCTCTTCAGCTAACTTCCTCCTTAATCACTAAAAATAACCTTTCGAAAAGATTAGGACCAGGCAGAAGGCCAGGAAAGAGGAGGGCCGGCATAAACACCATAAAACTGAGGCTCAGAAGATGATAACCTTAGAAGAAAGGTCACAAAGACAACGTCAGGCAGCCAAATCTTTCAGTGGAAACTGATGGCCAAAAGGTAGGGTTTTAGGCTCCTATTATGTGATGTCAGGAGCCGATGAGGCTGCTTTAGAACATAAGAACATAAGAACATAAGAAGAGCCATGCTGGATCAGGCCAAAGGCCCATCTAGTCCAGCTTCCTGTATCTCACAGCGGCCCCACCAGATGCGTTTGGGAGCGCATGAGACTAGATCCGTGTCTCCTGATCCCACTCCCCTGCATCTGGCCCTTGAAGTACCCTGGTTTAAAGCCTAGAGATTACACATCTCCATCATGGTTTGTAACCCGTGATGGACTTTTCCTCTAGGAATCTGTCCAATCCCCTTTTGAAGGCATCCAGGCCAGATGCCATCACCACATCCTGTGGCAGGGAGTTCCATAGACTTACAACGCGCTGGGTGAAAAAATATTTTCTTTTGTCAGTTCTTACTCTCCCAGCACTCAATTTGAGTGTATGTCCCCTAGTTCTGGTATTTTGAGAGAGGGAGAAGAGCTTCCCTCTATCCACTTTACTCATACCCTGCATTATTTTGTATGTCTCAATCATATCCCCCCTCAAGCGCCTTTTTTCCAGACTGAAGAGGCCCAATTGTTTTAGCCTTTCTTCATAAGGGAGGTGCCCCAGCCCAGTAATCCATTTGCTTTGGATGCCAGCAGCTTGCGGATTCGGAGGGGGGGGAGGGGAGGGGACATTTCCCCTCCAAATTTTAGGTTTAAAAAGGTAAAGGTTCCCCCCCCCCACGCACATGCGTGCTAGTCGTGTCCGACTCCAGGGGCGGTGCTCATCTCCGTATTCAAGCCGAAAGAGCCAGTGTTGTGCAAGTCCGTGGCCACGTGGCTGGCCTGGCGGCAAGGAAACACTGTTTTACCTTCCCGCTTTTTAGACTGGTATCTATTTATCGACTTGCATCGACATGCTTTCAAATAGCCAGGAGCTGGGGTTATCAGTGGGAGCTCGCTCCGCTGCGTGGCACCCGGGATTCAAACCGCCGAGCTGCCGACTTTGCGGCCGATAGTTTACCATGGTTACCCCTTGGGTTTGATATTATCTGCTGCCTGGCTGATGTTTTCCGAATGGGAATTTTTGTTTTTGTTTTTTTGGCTTCTCCTTTACTGCTAAGCTGTGACACCCCCCCCCCCCAAATCTCTCCCATTTCACGAGAATCAAATGGAATAGGGCATTGGTAGCGAACCTTCAGCCCTCCAGATGTTTTGGACACCCAACCCCACAGTCCTTTGCCATTGGCAATCTAGGCTCGGAATTATAGGAGTTGTGGTCCAAAACATCTGGAGTTGCCGAAGGTTCGCCACCGCTGGGATAGGGGTTTTAGCGTACCTGTGACTGTGGATCGACCCGCCAGCGCTCAAAACAGCAACGAGAGTGCCAGGGTTGGATTTGTGAGGCCTGGAGTCAGATCCTTACAGAACTACAAAACCCACTGGATGGGAACAGGCTGTTTTTCTTTCCCTTAGGAAACTGGAAAGAAAGCAAAATCCACCTTGAGCTCCCAGGAAGCAAATGGCTCCATCAATGCAGTCAGTAGTAACTCAAATTGGACAGGAGAGTGCTTGGAGGGGGGAAGGAACAATACTGTCCCAGAAACAGCCCCACCAGACTAATTTCATCCCCCTCCCCTTTTCTGATGTCTGCAGCTCTGCCGAGACAACGGGTGTCGGCGGAACACAAGCATACCCAGGCGTGTCGTTCCCCCAAAATGGTCGGGCACGTCCCTTTTTTGCAACGCTAACACGGCTCCGGCAAGGCCCTTCCCCACACCCTCCGATTAAATCTCGCCAAACTTTTGTTCCAAGGAGAGGAAAGTGTTTGTTTCGCTTCTGGCTCCCCGGTTGCGTTCCTCGGCGTGGCCTTGAGGCCTCCGCCTGGAGCCACCAGGCACCGTGATGTTTGCCGTACCTGCTTGATCAGAGTCCCTCAGAGCTGAGATTTGGCGTACATAAAGGAGGTGGTTGCTGATTAGGGAGCGTTTTTCCTCTGTACCTTTTGAGGGCTTTTGTCTGGCTGGTAGTGGACATGTTTTTTTAAAAAATATCCCTCTTTTGGGGAAACCCTGCCCCAGACACACACAATTGATCATGTCTGGATGCTGGGCCCCAATGTGAACCCATAGCAACAACATATGGCATTCTAGAAAAGGGTTGCAAAGCCAGCTGCTGACCTGAGAATGTGTACCTGTGTGTTTCGAAGACGTTTCCCTCAAAACAGGTAGATCAGTGGTGGCCAAACTTCGGCCCTCCAGATGTTTTGGACCATAATTCCCACCGTCCTTTGTCATTGGCAATACAGGCTTGGAATTCTGGGAGCTGCGGTCCAAAACATCTGGAGGGCTGGAGTTTGGCCACCACTGAAGTAGGTGCTTTACCGCTGGGGTGGGGAGCCTTTGGCCCTCTGGATGTTTTTGGACCGCAGCTCTCAGAATTCTGACCCTCTGTTGCCAAGGGATCCAGGACTGTGGGAGCGGTGGCCCCAAACATCTGAAGGGCCGAAGGTTCCGCACCCAATGCTTTATAATAATACTGTAATAATAATGACAACAATGACCTTAGAAATGAACTCCCATCTCCCCGGCACTAGGAACGGTAACGTTCATCCAATGCGATTCTTGGTTGTATCAACAGAACCATAGTGTCTAGATCAAGGGAAGTGATAGTACCCCTCTATTCTGCTCTGGTCAGACCCCACCAGTTCTGTGCGCCTCAATTTAAAAAGGATGTTGACAACCTCGAGCAGGTGCAGAGGAGGGCGACCAGCATGGTTGAGGGTCTGGAGGAAATGTCTTATGAGGAACGGCTTAGGGAACTGGGAATGTTTAGCCTTTCAAAAAGAAGACTGAGAGGGGATATGATAGCTATGTTTAAATATTTGAAAGGATGTCCTATTGAAGAGGGAGCAGCTTTGTTTTCCATGGCTTCAGAGACTAGGACGCGGGGCAATGTTCTCAAAGTAGAGGAAAAGAAATTCCATTTGAACATTAGGAAGAACTTCATGACGGTTAGAGCTGTTCAGCAGTGGAATAATATGCTGCCACAAAGGAGGGTGGTTGAGTCTCCATCTTTGGAGGTTTTTAAACAGAGACTGGATGGCCATCTGTCGGAAATATAGTGATGGGGGTTCCTGCATGGCAGGGGGTTGAACTAGATGGCCCTGGAGGTCTCTTCCAACTCTATGATTCTATGATGTCTGTTTACCATTGGGATTCCAATTCAATTGTTCTGGTTGTGACATCACGGATTGTTTTATTTCCTGTCTCCTCCTCCTCCTCCTCCTCCTCCTCCTTCTCTTCATTCTCTTTTATACTCTCTCTCTCTTACCAGCGTCCCAAGCTATCTCTGGTCCTGCGCCATCCAACCACCATGAGGAGGGCTGATTAAAAACAAAAAACCAACAGACCCTGGTCGACTGACCGCCGTTGTTTTCCAAGACGTTATGAGAACAGGTCAGAGGCTTTGATCGTGGTTTGGGGGACGATGGGATAGATGGACGCAGACAGTCTTTTGAGCCACACCTCTAGATGGGCAGTGTCAGCTCTGGCTAGCATATCAGGATGTCAGGAAGTTTATCCTGGTGTTAAATGCTGGCACTGAGGCCTCCCTCAAACTGCCTCCTCCATCCTTTTTTTCTTTTAAGGTGTTGTAGACAGGTAAAGGAAGAGCCAGAAAGGAAACATGCAGATGAAACCAACATATATCAGGGCAACGTTACTCTATCAATAAAGCCCCATAGGAGAGCCAACATGGGACGGGGGCATCGGGTTTGGGTTCAAATCCTTGTTTTGGCTGTAGAAGCTCGATGCAGAGGTAGCGATGTCACCCCCCCCCCCCGTTGTACATCCCACAGACCTCAGAAACGCCTATTAGGATTGTCATAAGCCTTTGCTCATGGCTACTTTTATTTGCCTCGAATGATCAGCTGTAACAATCTGCCCAGTGACCCTCCTGTCTGCATGATTTACTTACTACAAGCTCTTTTAATCCTTCTGGGCATCTACCTTTTCCTAACCCTGCAGGAGACCCTGAGTCCAAAGTCCAGAGGCCTTCCAACTAGCAGGAAAAACCACATCACCCTTCAAACTTCAGAACATAAGAACCGAAGAACAGCCTTGCCGGAACAGGCCACAGCCCATCCAGTCCAGCATTCTGTCTCACACAGTGGCACACCATTTGCTTCAGGGTATTCCCAAGCAGATGTCTTCACCTTCTTAGGATTCCCCGCAAATGGCATTGAGAGATCTCTCGCCTATCTCTCCAACCTGGAGAGTTGTCTTTAGGCATCCATCATGAGAGCCACTGATACCCTTGTTCTCCATGAAGTTGTCCAATCCTTTCTTAAAGCTGTCAAGGCTGACAGCAGTCACGACTTTTTCTGGCAGGGAGTCCCATAGACATAAACTTCCCTGTTTCCACTGAGATTAGCTGCAGTAATACCCATGGTTTTCCCCGGGGATCAGGTATCATTCCAAGCTGATCCTGTACTAATGCAGCAGAAGTGTGGTTTGGTCTTGGCTATGCAATTAAGAGCCATTAACCTTACCAAAGTCCCTCATGTGTTGCTCTGGATGGGCCGAACTGCATTTTAGACTCTTGTGCAGGGTACCAGTTAGGTAAACGGACCCAGACTTCCAAAATTTTACTGGTTGCACCTCCAACCCAACCCTGCATGCGCCTGGCTCGCTGGGCAGCTCCTACCTAGGAGTATTGTGTACAATTCTGGTCTCCGCATCTCAAAAAAGACATAGTGGAACTGGAAAAGGTGCAGAAGAGAGCAACTAAAATGATTACTGGGCTGGGGCACCTCCCTTATGAGGAAAGGCTAAAACATTTGGAGCTCTTTAGTCTGGAAAAAAGGCGCCTGAGGGGGAATAGGATTGAGACGTACAAAATAATGCATGGCATGAATAAAGTGGAGAAAGGGACTCTCTTCTCCCTCTCACAAAATACCAGAACTAGGGGACATCCACTCAAATTGAGGCCTGGGAGAATAAGAACAGACAAAAGGAAATATTTTTTCACCCAGCGCGTTGTTAGTCTGTGGAACTCCCTGCCACAGGAGGTGGGGATGGCCTCTGGCCTGGAGGCCTTCAAAAGGGGATTGGACAGATTCCTGGAGGAAAAGTCCATCACAGGTTACAAACCATGAGAGAGATGTATGATCTCCAAGCTTAAAACCTGGGTACCTCAAGGACCAGATGCAGGGGGAGTGGTATCAGGAGACAGAGATCTAGTCTCCTGCGCTCCCAGAGGCATTTGGTGGGGCCACTGTGAGAGACAGGAAGCTGGACTCGATGGGCCTTTGGCCTGATCCAGCAGGGCTCTTCTTAGGTTCTTATGTACCCGCTTCACCTGTTGAATCAGTTTTTAGCCTTGGGTGACTCAAGGCTCCGGCCAGCCTCTCTTCCCGACTCCACCTCGGGCTCCGGCTCCTCCAGTTCATCGGGGGAGGGGAGGCCAGCGGGGTGGAGAGCGAGGCCGGCTATAAAAGAGCCCGGCGGAGCCAAAGCGGAGGAGGTGCCGGTTTGGAACCAGAGCTGGAAAGGAGGTAGCGAGCGCGCACCGTCGAAGCGCAGCCTCAAAAGGTAAGCGCGCAGCCGGGGGAACTTTGGGTCGGTTTCTCCGCTGTCCCTCCAGCAAATCAGCCACCAGACCGGACGGGGCTTAAATCTCCTTCTTAGTAAAACCCCGGCTTCGATCGGGAGCCTTCGCGGGCATGCCAATGTACAGTATTTTTTTTCCAGGCGGCGTGCGTAAAGGCGCACGGAGGGATCGGGTGCCAAGGCGCGCCTACCTTTTTCCCTTGGCTTTTTTTTTGGGGGGGGGGGGAGATGGCAGCTAGGAAGATGCTCCTGGCCTGGCCTTTCCCCCGATCTTTCCTCCCCTTGCGAGGGCACGATCCATCGACGGACGCGAACCACCCACCGGGGCTGGAATCCTTTTTCATTTTGGGAAAAGCGACGGCTTACTTTATTCCCCCCCCGCGCGCCGGCTTTTCCTTCTCCCCGGCCCCGATCCGTGGCCTCTACGTTTCAAGTCAGACCCTTACAACGTAGACCCGGCCGTCAAGTTTTGGCTCCTGGGATTGCTTGGAAGAATAGGCTTGGTCGATCGACCCCTTTTGCGGCCGCGCCGGCGACCTGGCTGCGGGTCCTCTCCTAGCAAACCTTCCTTCCTTTCCCAAAACTTCGCTCCGGGAGGCGCCATCTCTCTCTTTCTCTCCTCCCCCCCCCACCCGCCGTCTCTTCCCTGTCCTTGGAGGTGAGAAGCAAAGGGACACCGATGGTGCAAGGGGTCGACCTTGCCTCGGGCGTCCCGGTGGATCTGCCCAAGCCCCACTCCTGGGGAGAGGTGAAAATGGTGGCCATCGCGAGAGGGCCGTGCGCATCGCCCAGGTGAAAAGGCATGGTTTTGCAAAAAAAAAAAAAAAAAAAAAAAAAAAAAAGGTGGCCACCTCTTTCTGGAGGTCCCCATCGGGAGCTTGAAAACCTCTGGACCCTTCCCTTGAATCTCGGAGAAACCCAGTTAGATTTGGGTTGGTAGCACCGCCAACAAGCGCTCTGTGGCACCGCCAGGAGGAACAACGTTTGTTAATAATTTCTGCTCCCCTCTGGCCCCATGCTGGTATACTTGTAGATGTGTGTGTGTGTGGGGGTTAAAGCAGCTTTTCCAAAAAATTTAAGGTAATGGGCGTTTCCAGACCACCGGTGTCCTCTCCACTTAACCATTAAAGATGCTGAGGCATGTGAGATGCCCAACTAGTGGTTCCCTCTGGCCATCTCGTCCGAATTTGAACCCGCACCTTCTAAAGTCATTGGCCCACACTCCCATCCGCCACACCATCCTGGCCCTTGCACGGCGGAGATGCCGTTCTTCAGCTGGTGGGGGAAAGCGCAGAATTAAAGTGTGCAGGCTTCGGAGGTTCTCAAGAGTTCTTCAGATGCTTGAGCAAAGAGATCCGTGGCTTCCGAAGCTGGCACAGTTGTTTTGCTGCTGCTTTTGCTTTGCGGCTTGTGGGACCACCTCCGCCTTTTTGCTCGCCTCTCCGTGTGTTTGGTGCATCAACGATGAGATGGATGAGCACGGTGGCTACGTGTGTGGTTCTGTATCTGTCTGTCTCCAGACTCCCGTAGCTGAGATTCCAGACTGGATCGGTGGCCAGTGTCCCGTTGAGGAGTTTAAACAGATTACAGCAGTGTTCGCCACACTTCGGCCCTCCAGATGTTTTGGACCACCACTCCCAGAATTCCAAGCCTGTATTGCCAATGACAAAGGACTGTGGGAGTGGTGGTCCAAAACATCTGGAGGGCCAATGTTTGGCCATCACTGGATTACAGGCTTTTCATGACAAATTTGAGGAAAGGGTGTTTTTATTTATTTATTTATTTATTTATTTATTTATTTATTTATTTATTTATTTATTTATTTTGTAATTTATCCCATTAGTGTTTCATGGGGCACCTGATGCAAAAGCTGAAGACCTCTGCTCCTCCCCAAAACTCATGCTCTAATAAACGTATCAGCCTTCAGAGCCTCACAGGTCACTTTGACAACAACCCCACCCCCACCCCCACCCCCAATGCATTAGTCTTTCAAGGTGCGAGAGGACTTTCTGATTACTTTTATCATGTTTAGTTTCACTTCTGCAAACAGGGCTGTAATCCGAACCAGGAAGTGTCCCAAGTTTTAAACAACCTTTTTTTGGGCAAACAGAGACAATCCAGAAACAAATTAGGGTCGCAGCCTTGCTAAAAGCAATTCAAATAGCCAATGGAACAGTGAAATAACTGTGTGTGGGGTGTGTGTGCCTGGAGTTGAGTTCTTTACAACCTACCTACTTTAAAAGCACCCCCATACCATTTCTGTATGCTTCTTTTGAATAGAACATTGTTCTGTCTGATTAGTGTAGTAATGACTCTTTAATATACAAAGGGTGGAAAGACATTGATCAGTTAACTTATGTTTTCATCCCGTTTGCCTGGTGTGTGGGTGTGTGTATGGCCTTTCGCCTTCCGTGTTCCTCCACACAACAAACCTGCGAGGTAGGCCAGCTTGGGAGAAAAAGCGGTTGACCCTGAGTCACCCATGTGGGTTTTGATGGCATTGCTAATCTTTTTTCTCTCTGTATCCCACCACCTGTTTCAGTTTTTCTTTTCTCATCCTTAACGCTTACTAGCCAGCTGGAGTCCGGGAAGTGTGTAGATCAGTGGTGGTCAAACTTCAGCACTCCAGATGTTTTAGACCACAATTCCTAGAATTCCAAGCCTGTATTTCTAGTGACTAAGGACTGTGGGAGTTGTGGTCCAAAACATCTGGAGGGCCGGAGTTTGGCCACCACTGGTTTAGGCTGTAGGCCTGTCCAAACTTCGGCCCTCCAGATGTTTTGGAACCACCACTCCCAGAATTCCCAGCCTGTATTTCCAATGGCAAAGGACTGTGGGAGCTGTGGTCCAAAGCATCTGGAGGGCCGAAGTTTGGACATGCCTGGAGATGGTACTGGCTCAGAGATCTAGGTTTTGTAGTCCAAGAGAGACTCGGGGGTGGGGTGGGGAGACCTTTCAGAGCTCTGCCTAAGGAAGTGTTCTGTTGGACTTTAAAGCTTGCTCGTAAAACGGGGAGGGGGTGTTAGGGTTTTTTTGAGCTGGCTCTTGCCAAGTTTACTGGCCAATGGTCACCGTGGCTACAAAAAAAACACCTTGGGTCTTTTTTTTTTAATCAGTTGTTTTAAATCTGTTTGTTTTTCCAGCTCCTTCCTTCCTGTGTTAGTTTAGTAGTTCCTGGTTCTTCGTGGCCTTTATCTCTGCCTTGTCTCAGACTGCTGTTGTACTTAAAAGCCACCGCTCACCTGGACCGAGATAACACACACACCCTCTGCATGGAGCATGTCTGGACTCGAATGCTGCATCTGAGCGATGCCTTTTTAACCGGGATGCCTCCATCCCAAGAAAGGCTGGGATTTGTAGTCCGGCCCTTAAAAGCTTCAGCTCGGCCGGCCGCTGTGGGCCTCCCCCCCCTGCAAATCCTCGAGGGTCTCCTGGAAACTACAAATCCCATCATTCTGGAGGATGGACCCACGGCAGTCAGAGAGGCACCAGGCTTAACTGTGCAGGACATACTTCAGGTCTTCCAAAGGACAGTTTTGGAAATGTGTGAAATCCTGGGGCAGGTTTGGTGTCCTGCAAGCAGACCTTATAAATCAGGCATGGCCAAACTTTGGCCCTCCAGATGTTTTGGACCACCACTCCCACAGTCCTTTGTCATTGGCAATACAGGCTTGGAACTCTGGGAGTTGTGGTCCAAAACATCAGGAAGATCAAAGTTTGGACATGCCTGTTATAAACCTTTCTCTCCAGGCCAGCTTTCTCCGAGGGACTAAATAGCTGCTAAAATGGGATTTTTAAAACAGATTACTTTTTTTGTGTGTGCCTTAGTGCTTTGAGCACACCTTGCTTTTGTTTACTCTTTCTTAGAGGCGGCATTTTTGTCTGATTCCTTTTCAGCATTTGTAAGCTTCGTCTTTTTCAATATTGGTGTAAGCTGCTTTTGGTTCTTAAATGTTGTCTTTTTTTGAGGCCACCTTGGGTCCTTTTGAAGGAGACCTGGCCAGGTTAAAAAGAAAGGGGAAAAATGCAAATAGATAAAAATAAAGCCCTTCCCCAAAGGAAGTGGGTGAGGATCGTCTCCCTTTTCTGCTCCTCAAGGTTCTTGCAAGGGCCTAGAGGCAGTTTGGGGAAGAGAGAGGGAGACAGATGGGCTGTTGGCCTCTCTGAAGGACCCCACCCCATTGCCTATGGGGGATGTTAATTCATTCATGCCGTCCATGGGCGTGATCTGGTTCTAAATAAACTTTAACAGGACTTTTGCCTCTCTTTGCATCCACAAGGCTTGTAATGGGATTAACCTCAGCAGAGAGCCTTAGGGGTGGGTGGCCTTACATTAACATTGGCAGATACTACTTTGCTTCAAGCAAGCTTATTTACGTGAGAACGCCTGCTTTATTGGTTGATCTCTATCAGGCTGGAGATCTTGACTCCCTCCCATCATCTCCAGCGGGATGTCAGCAGGGGGTGGGGTGGGGGAAGAAGCATGCTTCCCTCCGCCCGCCGCCCCCATGGCCGAGACAATAGTGGGGACGATCCATAGAAAGGATGAGGAAAACGGGAGCTCCAGGAAGGTCGGAGGTGTTAGAATACGTGGGGTTTTTTTGATCCGTGGGAGCATGTACAAACGATTCCAGTGGACCCCCTTAGAAGTAGCATCGGTTTGGATCCAAGCTGCATTTAATGGATGTTAGGTGCTTTTGGGGGGGAAATTAGCTCCTTTCATGGCCCAAAACGTGATCCCTGACAATCAGGCTGCAGAATGTTTGATGAATTTGTGGCACAAGGGTTAAATGCCTGAACTGCAAGTAAAACTGTGCTCATGACCTGGGGTTCAATCCCATGTAGCCGGCTCAAGGTTCACTCAGCCTTCCATCCTTCCGATGTCGGTAAAATGGGACCCAGCTTGCTGGGGAGAGGGGGGACAATGTGTAGCTTGCATACTGTAATTAAAAACTGTAAACCACCCAGAGACGACTTGAAGTGGTATGGTGCGGTATATAAGCAGAACACTTTCTTTTTTGCTTTTAAAACAAATTTTTAAAAGAAAAAAAGTAGCAACGCTCCGTCAATCTATGCTGTTGTCCCATTTCTCGAAAGGAAAGCGATCTCCTAAAGTTGGTGTTACTTGCAGCGTGGTGTAGTGGTTAGAGCAGTCTTTTCCATCCCGCTACCTTCCGGATGATCACTGGGTTGGTGGAGGGGGGTGGTGAGAATTAGGGTCGAACTGATAAAACAACAGGTGGGCCAAGAACGAATCATGTGCAGAAAGAGCTTTAAAATACTGGAGAGTTCAGTTTAAAAACCAGCAACTTAAAATTGCTTTTTTTTAAAAAAAAAAATCCCTTTGAAAGCTCAGCCTGACCTGCAGGGCTGTTGAGAAGCAGAAACAGAAGAGCTAAGCACCGGAAAGTCACCTGCACACGCATTGGAGGCACGAGAAATGGACAATATTGTGTACCCCAAACGGTTCCCAACAGTGGGTCTCACCCCTGGCACCTTCTGTTTCTCTTACTCTCCAGTTTGCCACCATGTCTGTGTCACACAGTTCGAAGTTAAACAAGGGTGTCCGGGACCAGTACATGAAGCTACCTCAAGGGGAAAAGGTGTTGGCGACCTACATTTGGATCGATGGAACCGGGGAAGGCCTCCGCTGTAAGACCAGAACCTTGAGCTATGAACCGAAAAGCCTGAAAGGTAAGTCCGTTACAGAGGTTGGGTAACTTTGGGCCTTTTCACACGACCCCTAAGATCCGCTGGCCACTTAAATTCGGACCAGAGATCTTAGGGGTTCGTCGCTCTTCCTGTGTCCCCACCCCCTCCGCACTTCCTGGCTGCTGGCTGCGTGAGGGGAGGGAGAAAAAGAGAAAGAAAAGCATGCCACTCACCTCCGTTCTGCCTCTCGTCTCTGTAAAAGTAGCTCTCAAAGGGGCGGGAGCCAAAAAACAACAAACAGAAGCAAGGAGAGCCCCGCACTCACTATCCTTACACCGGATCAAATAATTTTCACCTCCAAAGAGCAGGTACTTGAAAGGTGCGCTGGGACGCACTAAAGTGGGCAGGGTCGCACTTAATTTCCTGTTAACTCCGGAGCTGGTGGGTAAACATTTTTAAGCTCCGGAGCTGGGAGCCATTTGCCCCAGAGTTTAGGGGTTGTGTATAAACGCCCTTTGATGAGGTGGTTCCTTTCGGGGGCCGATTTCCAGGCCGCTCGGGGTGGCGCCCTATCGCTGTGGCGCTGTTTCCAAGCGGCCGCCCTAGCATGAGAGCTACTGTGTTTCCCCAAAAATAAGACGGTGTCTTATATTAATTTTTGCTCCCAAAGATGCGCTAGGTCTTATTTTCAGGGGATGTCTTATTTTTCTTTGAAGAAGAATAAGGTACACATTTATGGTTATCTTATTATCATGGAGGCCTTGTGTTTGGGGGATGCCTTATATTTCAGTGAGAGGCAAAACTGTAAGTAGGTCTTATTTTTGGGGGATGTCTTATTTTCGGGGAAACGGTAGAAAGACGATCAAGCATTCTAGAGGAGGAGAAGTCTTGCGTGATCCGGACATCTGGGTTTGGTTTTGCTTGACGCACACACACAACTTCCCTTTAATGTTACCTCCTTGTGAAGTTTGCGCAGTGATTCTTAGTTCCTGGTAGAGGAAAACAAGGCAGCTGGTGCCCCCTCGGTTATCAGGAGAGTTAAGTTGCCGCTGGATAACCCTAACCATGAGGGGCGGAGGAACCAGGACCAACTGGCTGCACTCCTTACGTCAACAAGGTCCCTTCTAACAGGGATAAGTTAGCAGGAGGCAAGGATCAGATTAAATCTTGTTTGACTTCGGTAAACACAAATGCCAGAAGTGAACAGTCACAATCCGAACTGAATGTGGATTCAGGTTTTCAGGGAAGGGTTCCGC
The DNA here is from genome assembly GCA_029282475.1 of Phrynocephalus forsythii. Lineage (NCBI taxonomy): Eukaryota > Metazoa > Chordata > Lepidosauria > Squamata > Agamidae > Phrynocephalus > Phrynocephalus forsythii. The sequence continues at coordinate 5,755,705 of JAPFRF010000018.1, forward strand.
CCTTCACATATTTATTTATTTATTTATTTATTTATTATATTTATATCCCGCTTATCTTCAATGTGAACTCTAAGCGGCTTACAACAATGGCTTTCAACAATGGATTACAAGTATTACAAAAACAGAACAAAAAACAATATGCATTAAAGACAGTTAAAACAGCATTACATACCCTATGCGGAAACAACAAGGATTGATGACCAGGTGTGTAGTGTGGCTTTTTCACACAGGTGTATCCTGGAGGGGTTTGGGTCATTTTTGTATATGGTCGTCCCACCCCTCTGGGATTCCCTTGGCAGCAACATTGGTTATGAGACGCCCCAAAATCTACCCTGATCCTCAGTTTAGGGCCGTGATTAAAAAGGTAAAAGGTCCCCCCGCACAGTGGGGCTCAACTCCGTTTCCGAGCCAAAGAGCCAGTGTTGTGCAAGTCCGTGGCCATGTGGCCGGCATGGCCGAACGCATTTCTGTGCCAGGAACCCTGTTTTACCTTCCCGCTTTTTACAGCGGTACCTATTTATCCATTTGCATTTTACATGCTTTTGAACGGCTACGTTGGCAGGAGCTGGGGTGAACAGCGGGAGCGTGGTGGCACCTGGGATTCGAACCGCCGAGCTGCCGGCTTTGCAGCCGACAGTTTCAGCGCTCTAGCCCGCTGAGCTGCCATGTCCCTGAAGCTGTGATTTACCTTTGACATTTTTTTTCCAGATCTCCCCGAGTGGAATTTTGATGGCTCCAGCACAGGCCAAGCGGAGGGCTCCAACAGCGACATGTTCCTGATTCCAGTGAGGATCTTCAGAGACCCTTTCTGCCTAGACCCCAACAAACTGGTGCTGTGCGAGGTGCTGAAATACAACCGCAAAAGGGCAGGTGGGTTTTCTGCCCCTTCTGTTTCCATCCGGTTCCTGGACACCATGCCTGAGAGCTATCGTTCCGAAAGGGACTCCCGCCCGTCTCGAGTTTTTGCCTCAAATTAGTCAAAATAAGTAGACAATTTGGCGGCCCCTGAGGGGGAACCACTGTTGAGATTTATTATACAGGGCCACCAAAATACCTCTCACAAAATACCAGAACTAGGGGACATCCACTCAAACTGTGGATAGGAAGATTGAGAACAGACAAAAGAAAATAATTTTTTTTTAACCCAGCGTGTTGTAAGTCTGTGGAACTCCCTGCCATAGCGTGTGGTGATGGCATCTGGCCTGGATGCCTTCAAAAGGGGATTGGGCAGATTCCTGGAGGAAAAGTCCATCACAGGTTACAAACTATGATTGAGATGTGTCATCTTTAGGGTTAAAACTGGGGTACTTCAAGGGCCAGATGCAGGGGAGTGGGATCAGGAGACAGAGATCTAGTCTCGTGCGCTCCCGGACGCATCTGGTGGGGCCACTGTGAGATACAGGAAGCTGGACTAGATGGGTCTTTGGCCTGATCCATCATGGCTCTTCTTATGTTCTTATGTTCAAATGGCCACTGTTTATTATGACCTTTCCATGTGATTTGTGCCATTTCTATTATGTTCACGACAGTCCTATAAATTAGGTTAGTCCAGGATAGCATCCAACTACCCCAGAGTCTCTGGTGAGATGCGCCTGTGACCATTAACTCAGTGACTGGATTTATCCAGTCACTTTATCATCACTTAGATCACGGGTGTCCACACTTCGACCCTCCAGATGTTCTGGACCACATCGCCCAGAATTCCAAGCCTGCATTGCCCATGACAAAGGACAGTGGGAGTTGTGGTCCAAAACATCTGGATAGCCGAAGTTTGGACCTCACTGACTTAGATAAATCCAGTTGGCCCAAACTCCCTTCCTAAATATTGGATGCATAACGGGGATCTCTAAACCAATGGTTCTCAACCTGTGGGTCCCCAGATGTTCCTGGACTGCAACTCCCAGAAGCCTCTGCCACTTGCTGTGCTGGAAAGGGTTTCTGGGAGTTGCAGTCCAGGAACATCTGGGGACCCACAGGATGAGAACCACTGCTCTAAACCGTCTGCTTCCCCTTTTTTTTGCCTCTGGAGATTTTCTTTGGAGACCGGGGAGATTGGGGGAACACCCTTGTTTCAACTCAGAAATCAAATGAGGATGACCAAACCTCTTTAACTCCTCTCAGAGACCAACCTGAGGAACAGCTGTGAAAAGGTTATGGAGATGGTGAAGGCCAGCCAGCCTTGGTTTGGGATGGAACAGGAGTACACCTTGTTAGGGATCGATGGACACCCGTACGGCTGGCCGGAAAATGGGTTCCCAGGCCCGCAAGGTAAGAGCTGTTGCCGAATCCCTGGTGCCACCCCATCCTAACAAACCAGAAGCAGAGTAAAAACTGAAGGTGAGAAGCATCACTTGATACTAACTAAATAAACAAATACGGTACAAATTAAAAACCAGAAACAGCACTGTTCTTCAGCTAGTAAATCTGGTCTGCCTGATGGAAAGGAGGTTAGAAGTGGGAGAAATTATTTTATTTATGTGTTTATTTTATATTTATATACCACCAGATTTTTCCGGACAGGAACTCAGGGCGGTTAACAGGTATAGCATACAAGAAGTCAAAATAAGATAATAATCAGTTCCACAAAGTAACATATAAAGAATCAGCGGCAAGCAGTAGAACAGTAGAAATTATCCTGCATGCTGGTAAGGTAGAGAAAGAGCAAGAACATTGATTGATTGATTGATTGATTGATTGATTGATTGATTGATTGATTGATTGATTGATCCATCCATCCATCCATCCATTCAACCATCCATCTATCCATCCATCCATCCATTCATTTGTTGTTATTAAGCGCACATCCTCTGAAAGCCACTTTAAATGTACAGTGGTACCTTGTATAAGGGAATTAATTCGTTCCAAATGAAATTATGTTAACCCAATTTTCCTTTATCCAAAGTTCCCATAGGAATACATTGAAAATGGAGTAATCCCATTTTTACGGATTGTACGGATTTGGCCCATAGGTGATTCTGTTAAGCAAATTTCCCCCTATCTCCGGAATTTTTTATGTTGTACAGATTTTATGTTATACAAACCGTTTGTTGTACAAGGGTCCAATGTACATTAAAGTCAGGCTGTCAGTTTGGAGAGAGAACCATCTTAAGTACACACCCGTGGCTGTTCTTGGCTTTGATGATGGCTCACCAAAGCCGTTGAAAGCAAATGGCCCTCGGCTACTGCAGGCCTCCGACGGCTACCTGGTGACCCCACCTGGCTCAGGTGGCATGCCTGCCACAACATCATCCTGCTGAGAAGGATAGTGGGAAGGAGCAGAAGGGGCAGGCGTAGGGGAGAGAGGCATGGCGGGTCACCCTTCACTCATTTTTTTTTTGAGGCAGCCGGCTAGGATGCAATGGGTAGCCCGACTGAAGTTATGACTTATTTTCTAGGACCCTATTACTGTGGGGTCGGAGCAAACAAAGTGTACGCCCGGGACATCGTGGAAGCCCACTACAAAGCCTGCCTTTACGCCGGAGTCGAGATCGGCGGCACCAATGCAGAGGTTATGCCATCTCAGGTATCGTATTTCCCGAGCGGGGCGGGCGGGTGGACAGTTTTCCCGGCCCGTCCTCATTTCTTATTCTTAGTCTGTGGGACTCCCTGCCACAGGAGGTGGGGATGGCATCTGGCCTGGATGCCTTCCAAAGGGGATTGGACAGATTCCTGGAGGGAAAAGTCCATCCCAGGTGACAAACCATGATGGAGATGTGTGTCATCTCCAGGCTTAAAACCAGGGTCCTTCAAGGGCCAGATGCAGGGGAGTGGTATCAGGAGACAGAGATCTAGTCTCATGCGCTCCCAAACACATCTGGTGGGGCCACTGGGAGATACAGGAAGCTGGACTAGATCCAGCAGGGCTCTTCTTATGTTCCTATGTTCTTATTGTTATGCTGATGGAGCAGCTATATAGCCTGCCTGGTGGAAACCCGGGCGTGCGTTGATGGCCTTCTCCTCCCGGTCTCATCATCACAACGACCCCCCTGAGGGAGGACAGGCTGAATCGGCAAGGGGGATGGGTCGGCGGGGAATTTGTACCCGTTGTCTCCCAAGCCACAGTTCAGGACTTTAAAGCACGGTGCTGGTTCTTCCCCATCACCCTTCGGACGTCCCTCAGTGGCAAAGGCTAGAAAAATCTGAGATACAAATGGACCCATTTCAGGGCTGGCTGAGGCCTGCAGGCTCCCAGTTGCTAACCAGTGCTGTTGTGTATTGCGTCCCCAGCTCTAGCTGGCTCCACCTTCTCCAGCACTCTTTTCTGTCGGTGGGTGTCGGGTTTTTCCCCGTGGCTACCCTGATTTTCCTCCTGAGAGCCCTAGAATAAAGCTTAGCTTCATTCTCACAACAACCCTGGCAGGTAGGACCGGCTAGAGGAGCGCCAACTGGCTGAGAATATCTCAGTTCCCTGGCTTTTTGGGGGACCAAAAGTGTGGGATGTCTCACGCAAACAATCTGGTGTTTCAATGGCCACACCACAATGGTGTCTGGACTACAACTCCCATGATCCTTGGCCATCAACCCCTGACCGCTGGGGAGGATGGGAACTCCAGTCCAGCCCCACGCGTCCCTTCCGGGGAAGGAAAAAGGTGGCAAAAGTTTTTCACCACTTCCACCTCTCTCCTCCTAGTGGGAATTCCAGGTGGGCCCTTGCGAAGGGATCGCGATGGGCGACCACCTATGGATGGCCAGATACATCCTGCACCGGGTGTGCGAAGACTTTGGGGTGGTGGCCACCTTGGATCCCAAGCCCATGACCGGGAACTGGAACGGCGCCGGATGCCACACCAACGTCAGCACGGCGGAGTCGAGGCAGAAAGGAGGGATCAAGTGAGTAGGCGGAGCCGGGAGGGGGAGAAAGCCTGCTCTTCATTGGCTGGGATCCACGGGGGAGGGACTAGTGAGGGATGATGGGTGGAGCCAAAGATCAAGGGCTGACTTACTTTTTTTTTTTTTTGCTTTTTAAATTTTTTCCCCAAACATTATTTTTTAAAATATTATTTTTTTTAAAAAAAATTAAAATATTTTTAAAATAAATTAAAAAAATATTTAAAAAAATGTAAAATATTTTTTAATTTTTAAAAAAATATATTTTTTTAAATATTCAATTTTTTTGCTTTATTTATTTATTTATTTATTTATTCATTCTCACCATCGGTCGACAGCAGAACCTTCCCCAAATACACCACAAACAAGAAATGAACGTTGGTTGTGTTGCAACACACCACCACATCTCCCCTGACGCCATGAATGAGCGATCACCACTATGCTCTCCTCAGCAGTCTCAACCCCGTGGCTTCCTTCAGGGAGTTGGTCCCTTTCCCATTTGGCCTTCCTCTCGTCAGGCTACATTCAACTTCCGACCTCTCCCCTCCCCAGTATTGCTGCCTTTTCCAGCAAGTCTTATCCGATCCAGTCTCAAGTATAATTGCCCTGGTTTAGACAAAAATTTGAATTTGCATTTGCTTTGGGGCAGGCCGTTAAGAGCCGTTCACTTTATAAAAGGCCTGCTTCCCACCATTTGATCGGCACGACCTCTACTCTGTTGCCACCTGCAAAGCCATCGATGGGAAGCAAAACCTGCTTTTGAGGGTCACCGCCATGACTTTTCTGCCCCCGCTCAGGTTCATCGAGGCTGCCATTGAGAAGTTGAGCAAGAGGCACCTGTACCACATCCGGATGTACGATCCCCGGGGAGGACAGGACAACACCCGGCGGCTGACGGGCCAGCACGAGACCTCCAGCATCTTCGAATTTTCCGCCGGCGTGGCCAACCGAGGGGCCAGCATCCGGATCCCCCGCCAGGTCGGGCAGGACGGGTGCGGCTACTTTGAAGACCGTCGCCCGTCGGCCAACTGCGACCCCTATGCGGTGACGGAGGCCATCATGAGAACCATCCTCCTCAACGAGACGGGCGACGAGCCGGTGGAATACTCGGACGAGACCCGGTTGCAGAGGGCGGGGGCCAAAGACTGACGGATCACCCCCCCCCAAAAAAAAACCTCCTCCCTGCCCATGAGTAAACTTCCATCATCTCCAAAAACCTCTCCCTTCTGGTCTTGTGATATATTGAAACGTTAGCTCTTTATTTTATTTTTTTTATAAGAGAGAGATTTATTTCCCTGGCTGACTTTCTCTTGGGTTCTTGGTCCTTTGGACAAGATCATAATGTTGGGTTTAAGGAAATGACATTTAACTTCCCACTCTTTCTGGATAATGGGAGATCAAGCCAGATTCCTCTGGTTGTTCCCAACCCTCTCCATCTTTTCTGCAAGAAAGCAAAATAAAACCCGGGCTCCTGGCTCCTTGTCAGCCAACGGGGCTTAATTGGGCATATTTTGCCGGGCCTGGTGGCTTTACAAACATCCTCCACCTATCAAAACTTCCACTTTGGGTATCTGCTTGACTCCAGACCCATCATCCTTGGAAAAGCAGGTGGATGGGAACTAGAGTCCAAAATCTTGGGGGTGTTTGGTGGGGGAATGTCTTTGGGCAAGCCTGAAAATTCACCAAACGCTTGAGAAATAAAGTTATTAGCGGACAAAAAAAATTTAATCTGGATTATCAACCCAAAAAAGCCCAAATTCTCTTGACTATTGAGGGGTCCGTGTGTTGGGAGTTTCCTGGAATCGCCTGAAATTTTCCGCGCACACAGGTGGAAGCGGTTGATCCTTGTCTGGAATCCGTATTCAGGGCATTTCTTTTCCATGCCAGTGATTTTGTTCTAAAGTTCGAATCAAAAGATCCCTCCTCTGAACCCCTGGGTGGGATTGTTGTCTCAACAGTTCAGATGATGGATTGTTGTTTGTTTGCCCTCACGACAACCCTGTAAGGCAGAGAGAGACCATGAGTCTCAAGAGGCTTCCCCGTGAATTGTGTGGCTCCAGGTAGCCACAGGAGGTGGTGATGCCATCTGGCCTGGATGCCTTCCAAAGGGGATTGGACAGGTTCCTGGAGGAGAAGTCCACCATCCCAGGTGACAAGCCATGATGGAGATGTGTCATCTCCAGGCTTAAAACCAGGGTACTTCAAGGGCCAGATGCAAGGGAGTGGGATCAGGAGACAGAGATCGAGTCTCATGCACTCCCAGACGCATCTGGTGGGGCCACTGTGAGATACAGGAAGCTGGACTCAATGGGCCTTTGGCCTGATCCAGCATGGCTCTTCTTAGGTTCTTATGTTCCTATGTTCAGCACCGTTTGGCCTTCTAAAAAGAGCGAAATTAGAAGGGGAAATGCTGATCCATTTGGCCCCGAATCTGTTGCAGAAAGGGAAGCATATATATTTCTTTATTGATCTGCATCAAAAAGTTGGAGTCCCTTATCAGATTCTGAGTGATTTAGACTTAGGATCTCTGGAGTTCATTGCAGAGCAAGCAAGTAAGTAGCCTGGAGAATACACATAGAAGATACAGCTGGTATTGAAAACATCCCATGTTTTCAGGCCGTAAGCAAAACACGAGACAATGGTTTCAACCTAAAACATTGTTTCTCTTGCACAGACAATGAAGTAAACAACACTATGGGATTCAATGTAATTTTATATACTGTAACTAGTTTCTGAAACGGCTTGTCCCGAGACATTAAAAATCCAGTAAGGAGTTCTTAAACTTTTTTTAAATTTCAGATTTCAAAAAATGTCACCTAGCTATAAGTTATAAAACTTCTAGCAACTACAGCTACTGTATAAATCTTTTATTACATTCTAGGAACAAAAAACAAAGCATTTTACTCAGAAACGATGGGTGAGACGGAAGGTTTTGAAGAAATGCATTGCACAAAAGATGTAAACAACAGAAGGGAATTAAGGCCAGCTTTCATATACTGGTTTTAAAAAAGAATTGCTGCACAGTTACATTCTAATGAAATTGGTTTAAAGTGCGATGGCTTCTCTTGCAGCCCCTTCCATTCCTGTGGGTGAAAGTTAGCAGAAGTGGTCCAATACAAAACTAGACCGGGAGGTACCTTATTTATTTTTTGGGATGGCTACAATGCTGCCCAACTTGTTTTGCTTCCATTGGAAGTGGTCCAGGATGTGGTGAACGTCAGCTGGAAAAAAAAACACAGCTTTAATCTCAGTGCCGCCAGAAGTCTGCATGGAGCCATTTGGGACACAGGCTTTCCGGCTCCGGGTTTCGACTTTTGCTAGACCGTCACTGAAAGACTCACTCCTGCTTTGCACCCCATCACTGAAAGACTTACTCCTGCTGCGTGTGGCCGTTTCTCTCCATTCGGCTTGTCCCTCCCTTCTCCGGTCCATGCTTTTTGTCATGACCACAGACTCACACACACAGGTAAGTTCAGGCTTTTACTGGAAACTCAGAGCCAAACCCCAATACAGCAAACCAGAAGTAAATCAGAGTCCAGGAAACCTATAACAAGGTCACGCCTATCCAGAGAACAAAGCAGAGTCCAAGATAAACGGTCCAGAGGTCAAAGCCAGAATGCCAATGGTAGCTTATGCCAGGTCCACTGAGAAAGTCCAGAGCCAAGAGAGACGAGGTCCAGGGTCACGCCAAGCAGGAAAGCAGTAGCAAGTTTGTATCAACGCGCTGCTCCTGCATTTTGCTTCAGTCCCGAATGCTTAATTTATGTCTCCAGAGAGCAACATAACTTCCCCAGAAACTAAACCTGTCAAAACTCAGGACTCTCTAAATGTAGACGTCGGTGGCTCAGATAAAACTTGTCTCTGCTTCTCCTGGTTGTAAATCTTTGCGGCCTTCGACAAGCAGCCCTCTGTGGGGGTAGAGAATCCCCTGAAGATGCTGAGTCACTCTCCTCTGCAGCTGCTGGAGGAACTGACAGCTCAGAAACCCCATCTGGGGCTTCTTCAGGCATTCACTCTTTAATCTCTGGAATAGGTTCTGGCAGGGGCCTGACATTTTTCTCCTCTGGGGACGAGTCTCGCGGGCGCTCAGAACCTCGCCACTTCTTGGAGGTCCATCTCTTTGGCCAGGCTGACCCTCATCAAGCGGATCCAAGGAGCGCTACTGACGCAGAGGAGAGCCGCCTTCCCGCACGGCGCCAGAGAAGACAGCGGCCCTGCTCCTTCGAGGAAGGCGGTGGAGAGACAGGCTGCCGAGAGAGAGCAGACATACCGGTTGCTGCTCAGGGACCCTGATTCACCCACCCCACCCCTTCCCGCATCACCTTTGCAACCCCAAACAGCTCCGGGCTAGGGAGGAGCACCGTATGAAAAACGACACGCGGTTTCATCCTGCCATAAGGTTTTGAATTGTTTCGAAGCGAAACGAAACGGCAGCTAGTGTTTCGTTACAAAACGAAACACCATTTTTTCCTAGAACGAAACGATTCGTTCTAGAAGAAATAGTGAGGGAACTTCCTCAAGCTCTTCCTTGCAAGCCCCATGAAATTTGGAAAGTTTTGGGGTTCAGCGAGCTGAGTGATGAAGCTCCAAAAGGGGTGCCCGTGGGGGTGGGGAACTTTGGCTCATCAGATACCACCTGGATTGGGTTTTCCCTTGCAGAAGAAAAGGTCCCACTGGGAGAGTTCTGTTTTTGCCCAGGTGAATACCCTGTTTCCCATTCTGGTTTGCTCCAATTATAGGACACAGGGGTGACAGTTTGCCCTTTGGGGAGGTGGTGATGGCAGTTCCCATTGACTGCTGCTTGAGAGCACACTGCACCAAACCATAGAGGGTCCATCTAACTCTCAGATTTGTCACTTCCTACCGTGTTTCCCCGAAAATAAGACAGTGTCTTATATTAATTTTTGCTCCCAAAGACGCGCCAGGTCTTATTTTCAGGGGATGTCTTATTTTTACATGAAGAAGAATACAGTGAACACATTTATTGTTATTATCGGGGAGGCCTTATTTTGGGGGGGATGGCTTATATTTCAGTGAGAGGCAAAACTGTAAGTAGGTCTTATTTTCGGGGGATGTCTTATTTTGGGGGAAACAGGGTAGATGCCCTAACAACATCCAATCTCGCCTGATTTTGGAAGCTAAGCAGGGTTAGCCCTGGTTAGTACTTGGATGGGAGACCACCAGAGAATATCAGGTGCTGTAGGCACCTGGAGTAGGAACTGGCAAGCTATTCCAGTGTTCCTGCCAGGAACAATCCATGGACATGGGGTCACACGAGAGTCAGTCACGACTGTAATGACACAACACACACACACACACACACACACACACACACACACACACACACACACACACACACACACACACACACACACACACACACACACACACACACACTTCCTTTGGCTAAATGGGAACAACCTATATCTTTCCAGAAAGGGGATTTGTGCCTCACTCAGAAGGGGGTTAAAAAGGGGACAGTGATGTGCATAAACGTTAAAGAAGGAGCCACGCTCTTCTGTCTCAGCATGCTGACCATTAAATAAGCAAGATTACTGCAGTGCATCAAAGACTAACAGGGGTTCTTCTTATGAGTGGAGAATTGGCATGGGAGCTCAATGGAGCCTCCCCTGTCAGGAGCAGCCAACCTCTGACTGCTAGGGGTTGAGGACGAATCCTCATTATACAGAAGGCTCCCTCCTGGGGAGGGCTTTCCCCATATCTTCACACACAAACACACCCCGCGGCATCTGGAAACAGCATTCTGGATGAATGCATTTGATCTCAAGATCCCCCATCCGCCACCCACCCACGTCCCGCTACCTCCGGTCTCCAGGCTCCACACTTTGGCTGTGCCATCGTGCGCGGCGGTGGCTATTTCAGAGAAGCCAGCAGGGCCGTGGGGGAGAAAGACGCCGCACGAGGTTGTTTGCGTGTGGCCCCAGAATTCACGTACTCTGCCCTTCGTCTGTCGGAGGTCCCAGAGCTGGGAAGGAGAGAGACACGTGTTAACCCACTTGAAGGCCACCAAACCCGCTCTTGGCTGCCCGGGGAAAGTCCTAGGTGAGCCGCCAGGGGGACTGGCCTCTTTGCTTCTAGATGCCCAGCAGCGAAAAAGCAGCAGGCAAGGGAGAACACGGCAGACCCAACAATAAATGATAAAATAAATACAGTGGTCCCTTGTAGAAAGGAATTAATTCATTCCAAATGAAATTCTGTTCAGCAAAATTTCCTTTATACAAATTTCCCATTGGAATGCATTGAAAACAGAGTACAGTGGACCCTGATATAACAAACGGTTTGTATAACAGAAAATCTGTACAACATAAAAAATTCTGGAGGTAGGGGAAATTTGCTTAACAGAATCGCCTATGGGGTGAACCCGTACAACATAAAAACAGCCGCGATGAGGGATTACTCTGTTTTCAATGCATTCTTATGGGAAATTTGTATAAAGGGAAATTTGCTGAACATAATTTCATTTGGAATGAATTAATTCCTTTATACAAGGTACCACTGTAATCCCTCACTGCGACCATTTTTATGTTGTACGGATTCGCCCCATAGGCGATTCTGTTAAGCAAATTTCCCCTGTCTCCGGGATTTTTTATGTTGTACAGATTTTATGTTCTATAAACCATTTGTTATAAGAGGTTCCACTGTAAATAAATTCTCACCCATGCATCATAGTTCAGTGTTTTGTTACTTAATCTTTTTTTTTTGCCATTTGGGGGAATGGCTTGGCTACATCCCTAAGGATTTTTGTTGCTTCTGTCCAACATTAGGAAGATGCTGCCCCAAAGGAGGGTGGTTGAGTCTCCTTCTTTGGAGGTTTTTAAGCAGAAGCTGGATGGCCATCTGTCGGAAATACTGTGATGGGGTTCCTGCATGGCTGGGGGTTGGACTAGATGGCCCTGAGGTCTCTTCCAACTTTATGATTCTATGATTCTATGATTCCAACTCCATGGTTATATGACTTTTTTAAAAAAAAGATTGTGATATGCCTTCTGAGGGATGCTTTTTGGAAGGAAAGGAGGGATGGAGGGAGGAAGGAGCTGATGGTGGAGGGATTGATGGAAGGAAGGAAGGAAAGAAGGAGCTGATGATGGAGGAAGGAAGGAAGGAAGGAAGGAAGGAAGGAAGGAAGGAAGGAAGGAAGGAAGGAAGGAAGGAAGGAAGGAAGGAAGGAGCTGATGATGGAGGGATTGATGGAAGGAAGAAAAGAAGGAGCTGATGATGGAGAGAGGGAGGGAGGAATGAGCTGATGATGGAGGGTGGTGGAGTCTCCTTCTTTGGAGGTTTTTAAGCAGAGGCTGGATGGTCATCTGTCGAAAATACTGTGATGGGGGTTCCTGCATGGCAGGGGGTTGGCCTGGATGGCCTTGGAGGTCTCTTCCAACTCTATGGTTCTATGAGTCTATGATTCTACCTTGGAAGCTGCAGCCCTCCAATGCATTAGGAAAGGAGACGGAAGCCACCACCCTCAGCAAAAGCAGAAAGAGAGAGAGAGAGAGAGAGAGAGAGAGAGAGAGAGAGAGAGAGAGAGAGCACCGCTGTCACTCTGCTTGTCAACAGGTGGTCAACTCACCGTCGCCTCCCCCCCATCGTGGCCGCATCCGCTGCTGGTGCTGAGGCAGTAGCGCCCATCAGGGCTCACGTCACAGAAGGTCTGGATCTGCTTCTTGGCTGGGAAGAGGTGAGCCACCTCCAACCCTCGGGTGTCCCAGAGTCTGCAACAAGAAATAAAGACAGCTGTCGGAAAGGGGACCAGCAGATGTGCTGAAATTCTTCTGAGACATTTCCTGACCCCGTTTGCCCCCCCCCCAAAAAAAACGCCCCATACATAACCTCATAAGAACATAAGAAGAGCCCTGCTGGATCAGGCCAAAGGCCCATCTAGTCCAGCTTCCTGGATCTCACAGTGGCCCCAC
>JAPFRF010000018.1:5773462-5878462 GCA_029282475.1 Phrynocephalus forsythii
CCCCTTTTTTTCCTGTCCGTCCCCCAGCAGGCAAAGATCTCTGTCTTCCAGCTAGCCTTCCCTCGGGAACTAGCTACCAGTGTGTGATTTTTTTATTTTATTTTTAAAGATGGGCCATTATTGCATTACTGCTCTGGGCCTTTAATACCGCCGGTGCTTTGCGTCGATTTGGTGGCTAGTGTTTCTTCTTAGCTTTAAGATGGTCCTTTAAGGATGCACGCTGCCTCTTTATCCTCACTGTTCTTAGAGTTCAATATTGCCTTTTAATGAATGCAAAGCACTGTGGTTGATTTCAGCTTTACCGATTGATTGCCTTGGGTCCTTTTTAGAGAGAAAAGTGGGGGCAAGAAATATTCTAAATAGATAAATAAAGAGGTTCTGCTTTTCTGGCGCCTCCCCAGGTTCCCGCCACCATCCAAGCATCAATGAAGAGCCTGTTCAGAATATATTGGACCCCACAACGACTGTTTAAAAAGAAATTGATAAATTCAGACAGATGCTGGAGATGCAATAGTATAAATGCTTCCTTAATACATATGCTTTGGAAATGTCTAGTAATATACTTATTGTGGATGAAAGTTCTTGCCTATATTAATAAAGTTTTGGGGAAATCTCTGTTATTTGAGGATATTCATGTTATCTTAAATTATATCCCCACTGTATGGGGTCTAACTAAAGGTCAAGGAAACTGGATTTTGAGAGCTCTCATGGTGGCAAAAAGACTTATATTAAAGGCCTGGAAGGATAACCATCCTCCACCCTTCACACAATGGTCAGAAGATCTGCGACAACTAGCCTCATTTGAATGAATATCATATAGAAAGCAACTACGAGATATATCTACATATCTATATCTACATAGATATATGGAAGCCCTTTATTGACTCGTTGTAAATATATAAGGCAATTTATAATGGATGTATTATATGATCCAATGATGTATTGACCTTTGCTTTTTGTCTGCTTGTTTTTGTGTCTTTAAATGTTTTTCTTTACTGTAGTCTATGTTATAGTATTATGTTAAATTTTCAAAAAGTCAAAAATAAAAAGTATAAAAAAATCAGTGAAGAGCCTGGACAGGCCAGTGGTTTGGACAGGGACGGCAAGCGTGGCCTTGGGTGCCACCTACCACACAAGTTTACCTTAGTAACTTCCTGTTCGTGACCCCAGAACTTCCTCACCACGGCACCACGCTGCCAGTTACACACAATGACAGCCTGCAAGGAAAGGACAGGTGAAATTTCACCCCAGGAGCTGTGTTGTATAACATCGTCTTCATTTCCATTTATAAGGCTGCATCCTCCACAATCTTAATGAAAAAGCAACCCCATAAAATGGTAGTTCAGTACAGAACAGGGGAAATTTTATTTATTTATTTATTTATTTATTTATTTATTTATTTATTTATTTATTTATTGCATTTTTATACCACACCAATTTCCCAGAAGGGACTCTGGGCGGTTTACATAAATGCAAAATACGAAACAAACAACAATGCAAATTAAATAGACAGGAGACCAAAGAAGTAAAATAAGCAAATAAACACGTAGTTCATGTACTCTACTCTATTCACGACCTGGGTTCAGTCCCAGGCAGCCGGCTCGAGGTTCAGCCAGTCTTCCATCCTTTAGAGCTGCAGGGAGCCATGTGTAGCCTGCATAATTAAATTGCAAACCACCCAGAGAGTGCTTTAAGCACCGTAGGGTGGGGCTATACAACAGCATCTTTGCTTGATATGTGACCCCCACCCCACCCCGCAAATAATTCTGACCTTGTCTTTTCCACCTGACACGCAGGAGTCGGCGCCCAGGGAGGCTACGGAAGCCACAGCGTCTGTGTGAGCGGGCTGGTCCCGCACGGCCATCGCGGTGGACGAAGGGCGCTGGGTTCCTTCCGCTCTGAGCCATGCCGAAAAGAAAGAGGAAGGCTGACGGTCTGGCAAAGTTCACATTGCCCCCCATCCCAATTCCCATCATCCACAGACCTCTCGCGAAACAAAGGAGGCCCCACAAATGTGCTGTTTGTCTGTCCAACAGATCAGTCCTCCCTAAACCCTCCCAGCGGCCTGGTTCGGAGGAGCCTCCTCCGAGGCTCTCGGTGGGCAAAGAGAACCCACCAAGAGCCTAACAAATTACTGTATATACTCGAGTATAAGCCTAGTTTTTCAGCCCTAATTTTGGGCTGAAAAAAGGGGTCCTCAGCTTATGTGCGGGTCAATACTTTTAGCCACTGAGGCAAGTTTGGGTCAGTGGCTAAACGTCATTTTAAACATTGTGCGCCACTTCTCCTGACCCCCCCCATGTTTAAAATGACTTTTTAAAAGGTCATTTTAAAACAATGTTTAAAATGACTTTTAGCCACCAACTCAAGCACTTGCCTCGGTGGCTCAAAGTCATTTTAAACATCACACACCACACCCCCAGCTCACAAAGGAGGAGCTGCCAGGCCCTGCTGCATTTCCCACCCTAGGCTTATACTTGAGTCAATAAATTTTCTCCAGTTTGGGGGGGTTTAAATTAGGGGTCCCGGCTTATACTCGGGTCGACTTATACTCGAGTATATACGGGTATTGTATTTGTTAGGTTTTGATTTTTTTATGATTGTTGGGGTTTGTTTGTATTTGGGTAGTCACTGTTGGGTGACGTCTGTACACCGCCCAGAGTTCCCTATGGGAAAATCAGGCGGTTAATAATAATAATAATAATAATAATAATAATAATAATAATAATAAGAAGAAGAAGAAGAAGAAGAAGAAGAAGAAGAAGAAGAAGAAGAAGAGGAGGAGGAGGAGGAGGAGGAGGAGGAGGAGGAGGAGGAGGAAGAAGAAGAAGAAGAAGAAGAAGAAGAAGAAGAAGAAGAAGAAGAAGAAGAGGAGGAGGAGGAGGAGGAGGAGGAGGAGGAGGAAGAAGAAGAAGAAGAAGAGGAAGAAGAAGAAGAAGAAGAGGAGGAGGAGGAGGAGGAGGAGGAGGAGGAGGAGGAAGAAGAAGAAGAAGAAGAAGAGGAGGAGGAGGAGGAGGAGGAGGAGGAGGAGGAGGAAGAAGAAGAAGAAGAAGAAGAAGAGGAGGAGGAGGAGGAGGAGGAGGAGGAGGAGGAGGAGAAGAAGAAGAAGAAGAAGAAGAAGAAGAAGAAGAAGAAGAAGAAGAAGAAGAAGAGGAGGAGGAGGAGGGAGGAGGAGGAGGAGGAGGAGGAGGAGGAAGAAGAAGAAGAAGAAGAGGAGGAGGAGGAGGAGGAGGAGGAGGAGGAGGAGGAAGAAGAAGAAGAAGAAGAAGAAGAAGAGGAGGAGGAGGAGGAGGAGGAGGAGGAGGAAGGAAGAAGAAGAAGAAGAAGAAGAAGAAGAAGAGGAGGAGGAGGAGGAGGAGGAGGAGGAAGAAGAAGAAGAAGAAGAAGAAGAGGAGGAGGAGGAGGAGGAGGAGAAGGAGGAGGAAGAAGAAGAAGAAGAAGAAGAAGAAGAGGAGGAGGAGGAGGAGGAGGAGGAGGAAGAAGAAGAAGAAGAAGAAGAAGAAGAAGAGGAGGAGGAGGAGGAGGAGGAGAAGGAGGAGGAAGAAGAAGAAGAAGAAGAAGAAGAAGAGGAGGAGGAGGAGGAGGAGGAGGAGGAGGAAGAAGAAGAAGAAGAAGAAGAAGAAGAAGAAGAACAACAACAACAACAACAACAACAACAACAACATCCACCCATTGGCACCCAAGGGATTGCTGTCAGAGAGGCTACCCCGGGGTGGGCCTGCCTGAGAAGGGGGCCACGCGTGAGCAAACTACTTGCTCTCAGACCAGAACAGCCACGCAAAGCAGAAACGGCTCCGAGGGCCACAGCCACGCCGGCAGGAAAGAAGCCCCAGGGGTTAGGGTTGGAGTGGGGGATGGATTTGTTCAAGCGTTGGGGTGGAGGGAGCTTCAGAGGAAGACTCATCACAGCACCCGGGTTCGAGAAGCCCCCCCCCAACCCCAGGTGAGGAAAGCGGCCAAAGGGTGTCCCTGGTCAGACCATGTGCTGACTGTCCCACGGGCCGTGAAACTTCACTAGGGTCTCCGTAAGTCCGTGGTGACTTGGTGGCTCATGACAGACATCACCTGGTGAGGGGGGGTGTCACCCCACCTGTGCTTCCCTTACCTGTACTTGGTAGAGGACCTGCACCTTGATTTGCTGTGCCACGACCCCATGTTATAGGAGAGGGCAACCCTTTCCCTGGTAGGAACCCTTGGCAGAAAGACAAGAAGGAATTAGGGTAACTAATTACTTAACTTTCGTTGTTTATCCACATCTCAGCAGGTGTCGATTAGCTGCTGGCCAGTGGCCCAACGCGACACACATATGCTCTCTCTCTCTCTCTCTCTCTCTCTCTCTCTCTCTCTCTCTCTCTGCTTAATTCCAAACAACTGAATGTCCAACGGGAAATTAGATGTCCAACGGGAAATTAGAATGTTATACACATCGTCATCTTCCACGCTACTCAAAATGCAGCAAAAGCAAACCTTTTTTAAAAACAACACTAAAATGTGAGAATAGACCCTTCGTGTTAGAAACAAACACAGAGCCTCCATCGGAAGGCGCTGAAAACGAGAGAAATACCATCAGGACCAGTCAGGAAAAATATAAATCATAGGGTCACAGAAGTGGGCAGTGGGAAGGGACCTTGCAAGGAGATCAAGTCCAACCCCCTGCTCTATTGTACAAAGGAAAATTTGCTGAACAGAATTTCATTTGGAAGGAATTGATTCCTTTATACGAGGTACCACCGTGCCATAATTTCCCATCTATAAGACTATTTTGGCCTCAAACCATTAGACTAAAAAGTGAGGGTCATCTTATACACGGAAGCAGAACTTATCTCCACAAACAGTCGTCGTATTTTCTTTCTTTATTATTTATTTATGCATTTCTCTACTGCACGTCTTCCCAAAGGAAATTCGGGCGGTTAAGACTCTGGTATAAGACTCCAGTCTTTTTTCCTT
Source organism: Phrynocephalus forsythii (assembly GCA_029282475.1). Taxonomy (NCBI): domain Eukaryota; kingdom Metazoa; phylum Chordata; class Lepidosauria; order Squamata; family Agamidae; genus Phrynocephalus; species Phrynocephalus forsythii. The sequence goes on from JAPFRF010000018.1 coordinate 5,778,410, forward strand.
CTATGAGACGCCCCCATGTATAAGACTCCAGTCTTATATATGGGGGGCGTCTTATAGAAGGAAAAATACAGTGTTTGGAATAAATAAAGGGTGATGGTGATGAGAAGCACGCTGGCGGCTGACACTCAGCCGGCCGTGCCTTTCAAAACCCCGAAGAGCTTTGGAGAGCTGTCTCCATTTCCAGGCTAGGAAATGAAGTGGCACGCCTGTGGCCCCCCACCAGTGGGTAAAAATGTGCTCCTGGCGGGGCATGGGGCATCAAGGTAAGATCTGAGGGGTCCGCACGGTGACACCAGCAGCAGAAGGGGACCAAGGATGGAGCCCTGGTCCATCTCCTGCAAAAACAGAACCTTTGTAGCCACAAAGGGCCTCCCGGGACAAGTGAGGGTAGGAGGGCGAGGGGTGGGGTGGGGGGTGGGGGGTCCATCAAAGAAAGGGAATGAGGCACGCCCATCGCCTTAGCCAGGCCCGTGTGCACACGCACGTGTGCGATTGAATGAGGACTATAAAAGCAACACTACTGTCCCCCTACCGCCGCCCTCCTCGCCCTGTGCAACTGGAAAAGCAGAGCCAGAGTTTACCTTTTGGATCCACGTTTCCAAGCCTCCTTCAGAAGGACGGGGGGCTTCTCCAGACGTCCACCGACTTTGCTCTGCTCCCGGGAGGCCGCCAAGGCTGTGTGTTCTAGAAAGCGGTGCTAATTTTACCCCAGCGATCCCCTCCACTAAGTCAGCAATAAGACCCGCTTAAGCCTTGCGCGCTTGCACAGCGGAACGGTTTAGAGGGGAAGCAATCTCCCACTTTGTGGACACACGAGCTCGAGGTTTCCCAGACTTAACCTCCCTGCTTCCTGGCAGGGAAGGGGCCGCTTCTGCCCTCCTAATCCACAAGGGACCCTGTAAAAGACAGAAGGACCAGGCTTCAGGCTTCCAGGCCGGTCCGGAGCCTCCAGCTCCAGGGGCAGTCTACCTTGGCGTCTCAGCGGCTCCCCCCACCCTTCCCCACTGATTTCCAGCCACAGGAGAAGTCTTGGCCAAACTGTTTCTTGATGGGATTATTATTATTATTATTATTATTATTATTATTATTATTATTATTATTATTATTATTGGGATTATTATTATTATTTTATTTTGGTGAATTCCTTTTGAAAAATAAAAAAAAATGTTTCCAAGGGAATAATGTACCTAAGAGACGGGATGATGGAAAACAGTGGTAGGGGGTAAGACTGAGGTAGGGGCAGCAGGCCTCCCTCACCATGGCAACGCACCCCAATTTCCGCTTGTGGCCAGTTCACTGCTCCTGAGAGGGGAGGCTCCACCAGGCATCAGGAGCCACCAAGGGAATTGTTGGGCCTCTTTTTCACCCCCCCGCCCCCCACCCTTTCCTCTTGCCTTTTTCCCAGCCAGGACTTGCTTTTCAAGACTTGGCAACGCCCAGATGTTTGTTTTGTTTTTGTTTTTGTTTTTTGTTTTTTTTTGGAGGAGGGCGCAATTTGGAGAAGGGGGGGGAAGGCAGGGGAAATTTCCACTCCGACTCCCCGCGCGCACACACGCACGCACACACACACATGCACCACCGCGCCCTGTGCCCCCCTCCTCCTTGGGGGTGCCCCTTCCCCCCTCCCTTGCCAGGCGGGAGGATGCGCCCCGTCGGTCTTGCCTCTTGGGGGGTGGGTGGGGAGGCTAGGAAGGGGGGTCCCCCAGTTGGGGATGGGGGGGGCGCCCCGTCTCCCCTCCTCCGTCTATCCCCCTGCCCCTGCCCGATCCACCTCCCGACCCCCCCCCCAACGCGCCAGCATCCTCTACACTGCGTTCCATGGCCGCCGCCCGCTCCCCTCGAGGACCAGCCCGGGGAAGGATGCGCTGGGAGTACCATGATGGACGGAGCGCACGGGAGACGGGCGCGCTCCTCCTCCTTCTGCCCCCGGGGGATCCCGGAGGAGCGCTTTCCTCGCTTCCTGGGCGCTGCACCGGCTGGATTTCGGCCTGCAAGGAGCCAACCTCCTCCTCTCCCCCCCCCCCACACACCCTTGGCGCTGGAGAGGCCCCTCCTCTGGTCCTCTCCCATCCCTGGAGCCAAGAGGGGCGCGCTTCCCTCCTGGAGATCCGTCGTCGGCTGGGATAGACTTCTCTTGCCCCTGGAGGATCGGCGCAGAGGACGGGCTTCTTCGCGGCCGGAGCAGGCGGGCAGGGAAGCCAGTGCCTTGGGGCGGGTCCCCGGCACGGCGGAGGGCGGCCACGGAGGAGGGCGGCTCCGCCGGACCGACCCGCCCTCCTCGGGCGGCAGCAACAGGTGCCTCTCCTGGGCGCGCCCGGCCTGCCTCCACTCCCTGCTGGGCTTCCTCTCTTCCTCTCGGCCATGGCTCAAGAGGAGCAGCCCGGAGCTCAAGGGCAGCAGCGCCTAGTGGAGCCGTCGGCAACAGGGGCCGAGATCTGGGCTCCCCAAACCTGCCCGGACCACCGCCTTCCCTTGGACTGGTTCTGCGCCAGCCAGCGGCGCCCCGTCTGTGGCCAGTGTTTGAGCCAGGGAGCTTGCCAGGGCCACCGAGTGCGCCCCTTGGCTCAGGAAGCCGCGGACCAACGGGTGAGGCGGGCTGGGGGGGGGAGAAGGCCGTGGGGTGTGTGGGGTTTTTTTGGGGTGTGTGGCTCAGGCCCCCCCAACCTCTTTCAATGCTCTTTCTACATCTCCAGCCCTGGTGATTCCTGCCCTGGGTTCCCTCTGGGGAGATGGGGTGGGTGGGCAGTTCACTTGCCCCCCCTCCTGTCCTACCCCCCTTGGTCCTGCCCTAGGGAGGGGAGAGAAGCCCCACCTGTCTTTTTAAAAACCTGGGCTGGTTTTTAAAATAGGACGTCTTCTGGTTGGGGGATGCTGAGCACGTCAAGGAAGACGGGTTTCTGGGCACACGCAGAGTGCGTTTTGGCTCACGGATTAACAGTGTGATAAGGGAAGCTCTGGGTCCGGTTTTACCACTGTCCAGGCTTGGTTTCTGTGAAGATTTACACTTTAAATCCATGCCAAGACTGATGCAGGTTCAAGAAGTTTATTTATTTATTTATTTATTTATTTATTTATTTATTTATTTATTTATTTATTTATTTTTGTACGTATTGACCGCCCGATTTTCCCATAGGGGAAGTTTGTGGGTGGTGGTTTCCCTGGGCCAAACAGTGGCTTTCGTAGTTAAACTCTGGGCAGTGAGATGGAGAAGAGCCCTTTGGACATGCTCAGAAGCACTGCAACATGGCGGGGCTGGCGTTTTTTTGGGGTCCGACTTACTCCAGGTTTGACACTCCCCCACCTCTGGGTCTTGCAGGTCATAACCCTGAGCAGCAGCGACCGGCCTGGCTGTCGGCTGGCGAGGCCGGCTCAGGATGCGCTCCGGGTTTGGGTCCGACTCGCGACAAGGCAGAGGACGAAGCGCTGCGTAGAAAGTTGGCTTTCTGGGCCACGGTGCCCGGGACTTTTCTGTCCAAACGCCTCCCAGATTGTGAAGGAGATTGGGGGTCAGGGGTGGGGGTTACTCCCAACCGGTTTCTGTCCCCAATTAAGGTCTGATGGGCACCTCTCACGTTGATCATTTTGGGTTTTGTTCCAGAACACGGTGGTGGATCAGTGCGAGAAGATACAGCTGCAAAGCACCGCCATCGCCAAGTTTGTCTCGGAGGTGCTGGCGGAGAAGGAGCGAAGTGTGGTGGTGAGGAGTGCTGGTCTGGGGGGATCGGGAATGGGTGTTTGTAGGGGGGCCCAGCCTCCCTCCCTCCCTCTCCACTGCATGGTAAATGGGCCCTGAGTCTCCTGCCTCGGCTGTCCTGCGATCACATCCCCTCCTCCTAACCTGGGAGCATCCCGGGCCATACCTGTCAAGTGTCCCATAATAGGCGGGATTTCCCATTTTTTACCGCTCTTTCCCACTGTCTTCCCGGGTGATCCTTTGCCCCCAAAATGTCCTCTTTTTTTTTTATTCTGGCCAGTGGCGAGACAGACCCAGGCAGGCATAAAAGATAAGGAGGAGTTTGGCCCCTCCGGCTTAAAACTACCCCTAGGGACAGGCCAGTGCCCTTGCTGTGCTGGGTTTCCAGAATTGGTGTGTGTGTGTGTGTGTGTGTGTGTGTGTGTGTGTGTGTGTGTGTCCTTCTTGGCCCCACCTGGAGCTGCCGAAGCTTCAACCAGGCATGGGGGAGCATCGTGCCAGTTTGGCCACTAAATTATAGCGGCTACAGGCGCTCCCTTGGTCAGAATGGTTAGTACGGAAAACGCAAAGTGTTCTGTTTATATACCGCCCCATAACCACTTCAAGTAGTCTCTGGACGGTTTACAGTTTTAATTACAGTATGCAGGCTACAGATTGCCCCCCCCCCCCGCGCAGCAAGCTGGGTACTCATTTGACCCACCTCGGAAGGATGGAAGGCTGAGTGAACCTTGAGCCGGCTACCTGGGATTGAACCCCCAGGTCGTGAGCAGAGTTTTACCTGCAGGACAGGCGTTGAACCCCTGCGCCACGAGGCTCAGTGGTTAAACGGGCAAGGCGTTGTGTGCAGGAGGAGGTCAAAAAGCCTTCCGTGCCAACGGTTCTGGGTTCGAGTTCCGGCGTCTCCACCTGGGAGGCCTGAGGACACACTTTCTCTGCCCGCCACCTTGGCACCGGCGGGCAGCCGGATCTCCCAGGAGCCTCGTGGCGCAGTGGTTAAATGCCTGTCCTGCAGGTAAAACTGTGCTCACGACCTGGGTTCAATCCCAGGTAGCAGGCTCAAGGTTCATTCAGCCTTCCATCCTTCCGAGGTCGGTAAAATGAGTACCCAGGTTGCTTGGGGGGGGCAATGTGTAGCCTGCACACTGTAATTAAAATTGTAAACTGCCCAGAGTCTACTTGAAGTGGTATGGGGGGGTATATAAGCAGAACACTTTGAAAGCGTGGCTTTATTAAGGGATCGCTGGTCGACCCGCAGGGCGATTCTGCTTCTCTTTGTCCTCTTTCTCGGACAGAGCGCGGCCAGCAATGCCCGCGAGGTCCTGATCCGGCGCCTGAACCTGGTGCGGAGCGCCTGCGAGGGGGAGGAGCAGCGGCTGCTGGAGGCGGCCCAGGTAGAGGAAGAGAGGGCCCAGCAGAGCATCCTGACCCAGCGGGCACACTGGAAGGAGGCCCTGAAGAAGCTGGAGTCCCTGCGCACCTACATGGTGGCCGTGATCACGTCCACGGATGACCACGGCTTGGTGGTAAGGGCTGGAGACCGGTCGCAGGGGACCCTGCTCGTAGCCAGATTCTGTAACAAAGGGGGTTCAGCTCTGTGTGCGCACACACCCTCCCCACCCAGCTTTTCCCAGGAGGCTCAGCAGACCGACACCGGTTTATTTATTTTTATTTATCTATTTATATAGCTTGCATGCCGCCCGCTACCCAAAGGTCTCTGGGCGGCTCACAATCAAAGTAAACAATTCAAATGATTAAAACATCAAATTGCAATAAAATTACAACAATAAAACATTTAAATAAAATAAATACAATATATTAAAATACAACACTAAAATTGCCATCAGGACCCACAATAATCAGGTAAAAAAATTCTGGAACAGGAAGGTTTTTATCTGGCGCCGGAATGTCATCAATGTTGGCGCCAGGTGGATCTCACTTGGGAGGGCATTCCATAGTTTGGGGCAGCTGCCGAAAAGGCCCTGTTCCTACAAGCCATCCCTTTCACCTCCTTGAGGGATGGCTCTTTCAGGAGGGACCCCTGGCTGGATCTTAATTGCCGGGTAGGTTCATATGGAAGGAGACAGTCCTTCAGGTTTGTTAGCAGTGGGGACTGGGGAGCATGCCTTGATGTCTTGTAACTCCCTCTCCCTCTCTCTCTCTCTCCTCTCTCTTTCTGTCCAGCAGGCAGAAGGGGAAATCTTTGAAAGGTGAGTCTAGTTCGGAGCGACCCCCGGAGAGGGTCTCATCCCACCCCCTGCAGCCCTCCCTGGAGGGGACATGATGCAGAATCCTCCTGGACCAAGGCTCTGGTGCATGGCCGTGGGTGGCACGACGCAAGATCTGGAAGCGGCTAAGGGAGCTGGGAATGTTTAGCCTTACTAAAAGAAGGATGAGAGGGGATATGATCGCCATGTTTCAATATTGGAAAGGATCTCCGATTGAAGAGGGGGCAGGCTTGTTTCCCATGGCTTCAGAGACTAGGATGCGGGGCAATGGTCTCAAACAACAGGCAAAGAGATGCAAACGTTAGGGGGAAAACTTCCTGGCGGTTAGAGGTTATTTATGGTTTGGGGTTTATTGTTGGGGTTTTGCTTTCTTTTGGACAGGTTGTTTCATTCATTCATTTATTTATTTATTTTAGAGTAGTTTTACCCCGCCTTTCTCCTTCGAAAAGGACCCAAGGCGGCTTACAGTAATGAGGGATAATAGAAGTCCGGTACAATTAAGGGATGTTCAAATATTTGAGAATAAGAAATTGAGGGACATCTTACAGCAGGCATGTCCGAACTTCGGCCCTCCAGATGTTTTGATTTGATTTGATTTGATTTATTTGATTTGATTTGATTTATTTAGCTTGTATGCCGCCCACTACCCAAAGGTCTCTTTTGGACAGCAACTCCCACAGTCCTTTGCCACTGGCAATCTAAGCTTAGAATTCTGGGAGTTGTGGTCCAAAACATCAGGAGGGCTGAAGTTTGGACATGCCTGTCTTACGGTTTTAATAGACAAACATTACATTACATTTTGTTGTGCTGTACACTGCTCAGAGTTCCTGAGGGAAAGTTGGGGTGGTTAATAAGTATAAAAAAAATGAATGAATAAATAAATAAATAGTTCTGTCCGGCAGTGGAAGATGCTGCCGCAAAGGAGGGTGGTGGCATCTCCTTCTTTTGAGGTTTTTAAGCAGAGGCTGGATGGCCATCTGTGAGAAATACTGTGATGGGGGTTCCTGCACGGCAGGGGGTTGAACTGGATGGCCTTTGAGGTCTCTTCCGACTCTGTGATTCTCTGATTTCCCCCTGAGCAGATCCTGAGGGTAGCTCATGACTGCGTTTCTACAGCGCCTTTCCCTTTTTTTAAACGTCTGAACGTGATACGACGGGCCTTCCTTACTGTGTTATGATTGAGGAGACAAAGAGGGGGTGCTAGTCCTCAAGATTGACTGCATGATAAAGGCTAAAGGCCCAGTGCTACTCACACAGGGAGCGAGGAACCGCCCGTCCATTCCTGCCTGCAGGTTCTGCTTACAGCACTTGTGTTGTTGTCTTTAACAGGATGGAGGAGGCCGAGGGCATCTTGCACCCCCAGGAGTCGGAGAAGTTAAATTTTAATCCGCAGTGCATTCAGAGTCCACTGCTGAGCCGTCTGTGGGCCTTGGCTATTCTCTCCCAGGCTGCAGGTCAGTGTTTTCTTCTGCGGGGGGAAAAGACCAGTGAGGCCCAGACTACCTCTGCCTCTTCCTTCTTAACTAGACCTGTAGCTGTATGCACCCATGCAATTTAAGGGACCAGCTTACCAGATGTTGGCAGAAGCAAATAAACACTTTTAATTGATTAAATGTTGGAGCCCTGTTACGTCAAAACTGGCTAGTTCTGTGCTCTGGAACCATCTCCCGAGTGAGTTGCGCCTTGCACAGCCCCTGCCAGCCTTTAAAAAAGCCTTAAAGACCTGGCTTTTTCGCGAGGCATTTGGCGAACGTTAATTTAATTTTTTTTTTGTCCCACCTTCTTGCCAGTGAATTTTAATGATGTTACAGTACAATTGTTTTTTCATTTTTATTATTATTGCTTTTTTATTATTATTTGGTTTGTTGTTGTTGTTGTTGTTATTATTATTATTAGTAGTAGTAGTAGTAGTAGTAGTAGTAGTAGTAGTAGTAGTAGTAGTAGTAGTAAACCGCCCGGAGTTCCTTCGGAAGACTGGCGGTATATAAATATTAAAATAAATAAATAAATAAATAAATAAATATACCCTGTTTCCCTGAAAATAAGACCTCCCCCAAAAATAAGCCCTAGCAGGATTTCTATGCATTTGTTAAATATAAGCCCTACCCTGATAATAAGACCTAGTGACGGGCGTGGCTATGGTTGTGTGCAGGGCTGACATTTAAGCATATTATACTTAATAAAATAAGACATCCCCTGAAAATAAGCCCTAGTGTGTCTTCTTGAGAAAAAATAAATATAAGACAGTGTCTTATTTTGGGGAAACACGGTATATATATATGGGTGCCAAGTCACCAATATTTTATGCCCTGGCATCAAAATGACTGCTTGGGCTCCCTGATTCCTCTGCGGTCTGTCCATGCCATGCACCTTGACCCGTTTGCTTCTCCTGCCAGATAACATCCACGTGGACGAAAAGACGGTCAGCCCCCTCCTGACGCTCTCCGAAGACAAGAAAACACTGACCTTCAACCCCCGGAAGGTTCAGAAACAGCTGGACGGGCCCGCCCGGTTTGACCACTGGCCCAACGCCCTGGCGGAGGAATGCTTCTGCGCCGGGATCCATGCGTGGCAAGTCCGTGTGAGCGGAAGCGGCGCCTATAAGCTGGGGGTCGCCAGCGCCTCCCTGCAGCGCAAGGGGGCTGGCCCGGAGGCCCGCCTGGGCTGCAACCCTGCCTCGTGGGTCTTCTCCCGTTACGACAGAGAGTTCCAGTTCTCCCACGACGACACCCACCGGCCCGTGGAGCTCCTCAAGTGCCCAGCAGAAATCGGGGTGCTGGTGGACTTAGATGCTGGCGGACTGCTCTTCTATGACCCCGAATCCGGCGTGATTCTCCACATGCACCGGGAAAACTTCACTGGCCCCATCTATCCAGCCCTGGCCGTGGCTGATCAGAGCATCTCTCTGATGTGATGTGAGTGAGGGGAGTCCCACTGGAGTAGAGATGGATAGAAGATGTCTCTCTCTCTCTCACACACACACAGGGCGCTTTTACACGACCCCTAAGATCCGCTGGCAACTTAAATTCGGACCAGAGATTTTGGGGGTTTGTGGCTCTTCCTGTCTGTGTTCCCACCCCTCTGCACTCGCTTGCTCCTGTTTGCGTGAGGGGAGGGAGAACAAAAGGGAGAAAAGAATGCAGGCTCACCTCCACTCTGCTGTTGAGCTACTCTGGGAAGCATTCCAGTCTCTTTCAGTCTCTTAAAGGGGCGGGGGGCAAAAAAACAAAAAACAAACAAACACAAGGCAAGGAGAGCCTGGCAGTCACTGCTTTACATCTGCATCAGAAATCTTTCACCTTCGGGGACCAGGTACTTGGAAAATGTGCTGTGACGCGCTTAGGTGGGTGGGGTCGCACTTAATTTTCTTTAAAGTCCGGAGCTGGTGGGAAAACCATTTTAAGCTCCGCATCTGGGAGCCCTTTGCCTCGGATTTTAGGGGTCGTGTCAAAGCGCCCATACACACCCTGCCAACGTGCATGGTCTTTATCAGAAAGGAAGGGAAGGTTGCTTAAACCGGTAGGCGTTGAGTGGACACTCTTCCTTCCTTCTTAAGATGGCCTTAGGTTTTCAGACGCCATCCCAAAACCCTGGGATGACCCAATGGAGTTACAGCAACCCTCAATATTTGATAGGAAAAAGCGCGATGTCCAGAGAGGAGCGTGGAGGAGATCTCTGGCTGGGAGGGCTGCTTCTCTGAATCGGCCTCGAGCCCGTGAATTCACATCCATGCAAGGCAGCTAAGGCGATGGTCTTCGGGGATCTCCCTGCAACGTGTCCGTCTCTGGCTAGAAGCGTGAAAAGCTGCGAGGGTCCAGGTCTTCTCACGCGCACGGCACCCTGTCTCAAATGGTGGCGCTGCTTCGGAGGAGTAGACAGGTAGAACAGGACAGGCGATGCCCCTCCCGGTGGTCTCTTCGGGGGAAACAGAGCAGCCGCCTCTAGGAAAGCTGGATTGCAAAAAACAAACCGCTGTGCGCAGGACTGTGCCTTATTTTATTCTAATATGGGCTGCTTCCTCTTTCAATAATTTATGCAATTCCCTTTTTTTTTAAAGGAAAAGAAAAAAAGAAATGAGCTTGTCCACAAGGTGTGTTTTTATTTCCTGGTATAAGCAAATCCCCTGCGTACACGGCAGGGGAAAGGCGGGGTTCGAAAGAGATGGCGTCAATTATGTTAGACCGGGCCTGTGTTTCAAGCCAGCCAGGAAATGGCAGTGGAGCAGGTGCCTGGGTGTGAGGCAGAGGTCCCCTTGGCCTTTGGGGGAACTCTGCGTCCTCCCCTTGTGTAGGGGAAATCCCTATCAGGACTGTGGACCAGATGGTACGCTGGCCAATCAGGGTCATTTCTATTTCAGGGTAGCATCCCAAAACTTTTGGTTTGTTTTCATTTCATTGGACCCTCCCAGCAGACTATATAAGAGAGAGAGAGAGAGAGAGAGAGAGAGAGAGAGAGAGAGAGAGAGAGAGAGAGAGAGAGAGAGAGAGAGAGAGATTCCCTTGTGGACATCTCAAATTTTGTTAGTCGGGAATGACTTTACGACCAGGACAGGATACTGAGTGGTCCCTCACTTGCTTCCCAACTATCTCTTGCAAACTCCAAAGTGCCCGTCCCCAAAACCTTAAGAACCTAAGAAGAGCCATCTTCTGGATCAGGACAAAGGCCCATCTATTCCAGCTTCCTGTATCTCACAGTGGCCCCACCAAATGCCTCTGGGAGTGCACGAGACTCGATCTCTGTCTCCTGATCCCACTCCCCTGCATTTGGTCCTTGAAGGGCAAAACTCACAAGGAAAGAGGCAAAATCAACCTGCAACAAATGTAGGCATTTTGCTTGTAAGGAGAAGTAACTTCAAAGGTCCCAAATGGAAATCTAGTTGCTGCATTCATGTTACAATTTAACATTTCCTAGTGTTACTTTTAAAGTTTTGGTTTGTTTTTTTTTAGCATTGGGCAATACTTTGTTTCAAGTTTTCTTATACTATATGTTTTATAAAGCAAGACCAACAAAAAAAAAGCTGCCGGGGAAACAACACAAGCTACCTTTTAACCACTGTAACCGGTAACAAGGAATTACTTTGGGGACACTGTAGCAGATCATAAGAAGAGCTGCCTTTGAGCCAGAATGCTTGGCTTTTAAGAGAAGGTTTAGAACATAAGAACATAAGAAGAGCCCTGCTGGATCAGGCCAAAGGCCCATCAAATCCAGCTTCCTGGATCTCACCGTGGCCCTACCAGATGTGTCTGGGAGCACACGAGGTTAGATCCATGTCTCCTGATCCCACTCCCCTGCATCTGGCTTTTCAGGTACCCTGGTTTTAAGCCTGGAGATGACACATCTCCATCATGGTTTGCAACCTGGGATGGACTTTTCCTCCAGGAAAAACCTTACAGATCTTCCTGGATTAGAACCCTGAAACCATAAGTGCAAGGGTTCAGGGGGCTGATATATAATTTTTATTATATAATATTATTATAATTATTAGATAGATATATCGGTTGGTCCAGGAGATTCCTCTAACGTCCAGGAGTGGTGTTCAAGGGAGGCAGTTCCATTGTATGGCTGTTGTTGTTGTTGCGGGTCCAGATGACGCACTCACCGCGCCCCCTGCGCCCCCGTCACCCTCGCTCTACAAGCGACAGCAGGTGAGGGAGGGATGGCAGGAGATGGGCCTTGGGCACTTCCGCCTCCCCCTGGCTTGGCCGGTCGGGATCCTCCAGCAGAAAGCTGTGCATCCCCACCTCCCGGGCGGCCTTGTAGTCGTTTTCGTAGTGGTCCCCCACATGGGCGGCAAGGCTAGGGGCCACCCCTGAGCGCCGGAGGGCTTCCAGAAAGATCCGCCGGTCCGGCTTGGCCGCCCCGACCTCTTCCGACGTCAGGACGAACCGGAAGTGCCGCTGGAGGTCCAGACGGGAAAGAATATCGGGGAGCCTCCGGTCGAAGTTGGAGACCACCCCCATGGGAATGCCGAGGCGCTGGCACTCCCGGAGCGTCTCCCGGGCTCCCGGGAGCAACTCCCAGTTCCGGGCCGTGCTGTAATCCCAGTAGAGCTTCTCAACCAAGGGCTGGAGGAGCCCTTCGTCGGTGACGCCGGACCGGCGGAAGGTTTCGGCCGCCACTTCTGACCACCACTGCCGGGAGGTGAGGCCGCTCCGGAGCCCGTAGTTGGGGAAGTGTTGTGTTTGGGCCTGGTAGGCTTGGCGGAAAGCCTGCTGGAGGACGTCCGCCGAGATCTGGAGGCCGTGAGCCTGGGCCTCGGCCGCATAGCTCCTGCCCACCGGGGTGCGGAGGCGGAGGAGGGTGTCTTTGACGTCCCACGTCAGCAGCTGCAGACGCAGCTTCGCCATCGCCGGAGGCATCAATCCACGAAGCTCCGGCCGGCTTGGAAGGAGAGAATAATAACAACAATATTTATTTATTTATTTTATTTATTTTTTTATATACAACTTCTATGCTGCCCACTACCCTAACAACAACAACAACAACAACAACAACCTGGATATTGTGATTGTGGAGAAGAAAAAACTGTGGATCATTGATGTTGCTATACCAGGAGATAGTAGAGTCACTGAGAAACAACTTGAAAAAAATTACCCGATATCAGGATCTGAAAATTGAACTTCAGAGACTCTGGCATAAATCGGTACAGGTGGTCCCAGTGGTAATCGGCACGCTGGGTGCGGTGCCTAAAGAGCTAAGCAAGTATTTAGAAAAAAAACTGGAGTTGCCAAAGTCACCATCAGTCAGTCAGCTGCAGAAAGCCACCTTACTGGGATCTGCTTGCATAATTTGCTGATACATCACTGAGTCCTAAATGCTTGGGAAGCGTTCGACTAGTGATTAGTATTACAAAATCCAGCATAGTTAGCTGTGTGGTTAATAATAATAATAATAATAATAATAATAATAATAATAATAATAATAATAATAATAATAATAATAATAATAATAATAATAATAATAATAAAAGAGCCTCGTGGCGCAATGGTTAAATGCCTGTACTGCAGGTAAAACTGTGCTCACGACCTGGGTTCAATCCCTGGTAGCAGGCTCAAGGTTCACTCAGCCTTCCATCCTTCTGAGGTCGGTAAAATGAGTACCCAGCTTGCGGGGGGGCAATGTGTAGCCTGCACACTGTCATTAAAAATTGTAAACCGCCCAGAGATGACTTGTAGTGGTATGGGGCGGTATATAAGCAGAACACTTTGGTTTTAATAATAATAATAATACAGAGCCAGCATTAATGGAGGTTAAGAACAGGGAGGTGTTTAAAGTAAAGCAAACTTTACTTTACAGGAGAACAATGATGCAAATACGAGCTGATAGCTGGCATAGTAAAGCACTGCATGGGCAGTTCCTCGAGAAAAAAAATCAAAGGAAAAGTAGATGAAGAAAAGACTTGGTTATGGCTCACCAATGGTGAGCACATACCGGACATCTTCCTGGGGGGGGGGGAATTCCCTGCCCACTGCGTGCCCCGATCAGGTTCCTTCAGGTGAACTGTTGTTCCTTGTTTGCCTCTTAAATTGCTCAGCAGGAAAAGGTGGTCATTCCGGTTTGTAGGACACAATAAACCCGCTCCACCGGTTGGCCTCTTAATGCTGCCGTCACCATGGTGGGGCTGCAGCACCAGGCCCAGGGCGGACACAGAGAGTCACGGTTTGGACTGCAACTCCTTAATAATAATAATAATAATAATAATAATAATAATAATAATAATAATAATAATAATAATAATAATAATAATCTGCTCGCATAATTCGCCGATACATCACTGAGTCCTAAACGCTTGGGAAGCGTTCGACTAGTGATTGGTAATATAAAATGCAGCGTAGATAGCTGTGTGGTTAATAAATAATAATAATAATAATAATAATAATAATAATAATAATAATAATAATAATAATAATAATAATAATAATAATAATAATAATAATAATGTTTTTATTGTACTGTATTGAATTTGGATATTCAGCTTTCTATATTTACCTGTTTTTCTTACGTAAACCACCCACCCAGAGTTCCCTTTGGAAAAATCGGTTGCGGTAAAACAAACAAACAAACAAACAAACAACTCAAGGCGGTGAACAAAAGAATCTATATACTGTATATATCTACAGTATATCTATATCTATCTATCTGTCTGTCTGTCTATACCTTCTTTCCTATCTATCTATCTATCTATCTATCTATCTATCTATCTATCTATCTATCCCTTCCTTCTTTCTATCTATCTATCTATCTATCTATCTATCTATCTATCTATCTATCTATCTATCTATCCAGAATACTGTACTTTTACCCCCCTTTTCTCCTTGGAAAAGGACCCATAGTGACTTACAATAATAAGGGACAATAGACAGCCCAGAACATTAAAAACACAAAGAATAAAAACCACAAAGAAAAAACCAAGAACCAATAGGGTTTTTTTTTGGGGGGGGGTCTACGCTGCAGAATGGGGGGAGCCGATGGCATCCACCTCTTTTAGGAAGACCCCCCACCCCACCCCACCCCTCCCGCCCTATTGCACGCTGCCCCTCCTCCCCTTCCCCCAAACACTTGGCAAAGACGGGGGTGCCTCTGAGCACGTGCAGAGCGCTGCAACGGGGAGGTGGTTTTTTTTGGGGGGGGGGGTGCGGGAGGCGAGAGGGGCCGCGTCTGAATGGGTGCAAAGGCGACACGCGAACCGGGAGCTTGTCCGGGGAAAGCGGGTCCGGGAGGGAGGGAGGGAGGAGGAGGAGGAAGAAGAAACTGCACCTGTTGTACATCGACCTACCGTTAAGGACCGGGGCCCCCACTCCGAGTGAGCATGCGCCGCGCCGGCCACGCCCCCGCCTGAAGCCTCGCTTCCGCCCTTCCCCCTGGAGCTTGCCCTTAGTGGCGGGGACGCGTGTCTTCCCTTGCACGTGGGAATGCGGGCAAAAGCGGGCGACTGTTCCCAATCCCCACCCCGTGGGGGAAGCTTGCCCAGCAGCCCAGCCTGGAGAATTGGTCGTGGATCTGGCTAGCCCATGGCTTCAGAAACACACCCCCCCCAAAAAAACCTAGTGTTGCCGTCCCAGGAGCTGCTGCCGCCTGAGGCCAGGCGACCCGGGGCAGGGTTCCTTGGGATCAAGCCCTGAGATCCACCCCCTTTTTTTTGCCTGCTACAACCCCCACGTTCCCTTCCCATGAAAATCCATCTTTCTCCTGCCTGCCCCTGGGGCCGGTAGGAAGCCCTTGTCCTGTTTTGTCTATTAATGCTATAAGAGATGTCCCTCCATTCCTTGTTCTCAAATAAAGTGGCACCCCGACTTAAGAGCAGGACTTAAAGAGCGTTAAACTGTTGGCATTTTAACTGCCGCCTTACACATTTTAGAAATGGTCTGCTCGACTTCCAAATGTATTTTTTTTCATTTTTTAAACTTATATCTTTCAATACAGTGGTACCTTGCATAAAGGAATTCATTCCAAATGAAATTCGGTTAAGGAAATTTTCCTGTATACACATTTCCCGTAGGATGGCATTGAAAACAGAGTAGGGACCATTTTTATGTTGTACAGATTGGCCCCATTGGCGATCCTGTTAAGCAAATTTTCCCCTATCTCTGGACTTTTTTATGTTGTACAGATTTTATATTATACAAACCGTTTGTTATATGAGGATCCACGGTATTTTAGATAGGTACCCCGACTTAAGAGTCGTTCAATTTAAGAGCATGCATCCAGAAGGGATTAAATTCGTAAGTTGAGGTACCACTGTACTTGAACATGTCTTAATTGTACTGGACTGTCTATTGTCCCTCATTACTGTAAGCTGCCTTGGGTCCTTTTCCAAGGATAAAGGCAGGGTAAAAAAAAATACTCTAAATAAAATAAATAAATAAATAGTCCCCAGGTAGCTTTCGTATGGATTCTAGTTATCAGCTTCCCTACTGTGTCTTTTTCTGAATCTACCATACATGGCTACACAGACGTTTGTGTTTATGGCCAATTAAAACCACTTATAACTTTGTATTTATCTCTCTCCTTGTGTGGTGGCATTGACACTTTGTTATTCAATCGTTAGCTTTAATGTTGCCGTCTAATGCTGTAGGATGCCCCTCAATTCAATGTTTCTCAAACTGATGGTGTCTAACTGATTGTAACCCGCTGTATATATTGTCTCTCCTTCTTCCTGTAAGCTGCCTGGGGTCCTTTTCCCAAGGAGAAAGTCGGGGTAAAAAATATTTAAAACATTCTAAAGATTGAACATTTTTATTGGTCTTCCAGCATATATTTTTTTTTCTGAGAGAGAGACAGAGAGAGTTAGTTGTCCCACAGATGGTGAGGGTCTGTGCGTGGAGGTAAATATATCTGAACTCTACCCAAGTCTCTCCGCCACGTTTCTGCCAAAGGAACCCTCCCCACTCGAACCCTACTTTTTAAAAAATAAGGCACAACAGCTACTTCCAAGAAAAGAAAGGAAAAGTTATATCCCCTCCATGCACACTTTTGCAGGGCTCCCTTAATCTTTTTTTTGGGGGGGGGGGATATATATATATTTCTGTTTCCGGGGCGCTGCAACGAGGAAAAATATTGATCTGTCCTCTTTAAAATATCTCTTAACCTCCTTTCAGGAAACGCTCCCCCTCTTTTGGGGTTGAGCACCAGGGCTGTTCGAGGAGGCTGGGGAAATCACAGGAGGACAAAATGGCTGCAATGGACTTTTGGGGGTTTTTTTTGGAGGAAGGGGTAATCTTTTGTAGCCCAAATCAAAAGGGGAAAAATTCCTGCCTCCTAGGAACCACACAGTGACTAGCCTGGGGGCAACTAGGCCTCAGCCCCAGAGGCTGGCTTTAAAACAGCAGCATGGAGGTGGTAGTGTATAACCCTTTAAAAAGGAATAATAATAATAATAATAATAATAATAAACTAGCTTTCACCCTAAGCCTCTCTCGAGTTAATCTGTAACCCAGCCTGGGGCCGAAAGGCGTTCCTAGTGGTTAATCATTCTCTCAGTTGCCAAGGAGGGGGTTGGAAGCCCTTGGCCGATGGAGGCAAACAAACCAGCTGGAGGGGGGGGAACCCTCAGAGGGGGCGAGGGGTCCTTTTTATCATTTTTATCAGGGCCATTGAAATCCGTGTCTGCAGGGGGTGGTGGTGTTATTTAGGATTAGGGTCGACATTTATTTCCAAATGTGGCGGCGTCTCCCAGTTCCGGAAGGACCCGGTTGCCTCACGCCCGATCTTCTTTCAGCCACTGCAGGAGCTGTGGCACGTAGTACGTGATGATAACATCGGCCCCTGAGAGAGAGAGAGAAAAAATATGGTATATTGAAAAAAGCAAAAGTGTTCTGCTTATATACCGCCCCATACCACTACAAGTAGTCTCTGGGTGGTTTACAATTTTAATTACAGTATGCAGGTTACACATTGCCCCCCCAGCGAGCTGGGTACTCATTTTACCGACCTCGGAAGGATGGAAGGCTGAGTGAACCTTGAGCCTGCTACTGGGGATTGAACCCAGGTCGTGAGCACAGTTTTACCTGCAGTACAGGCATTTAACCACTGCGCCATGAGGCTCATTTGAAGAAGCAAAACCAAGAGGTGCATGCGAATATTCTGGGGTGGTGGGCGTTCCTTAGTCCATCCTTGGCAATGGGCAGGCTGGGTCTTGGGAAACGGCAGTCCCTCCCTGCCTCCCTGCTTGGTTCTTCTTCCCCATCTTACCTGCACGTCTGAACCCGGCCATGGCTTCCAGGACCACCGCTTTCAGGTCAAAGGCGCCGGCTTGAGCTCCGTGCCACAGCATGGCAAACTCCCCGGAGACGTGATAGACAGCGAGAGGGTGGTTGGGGTGCTGGGATACACGCACACACAAACACAAACACATACGCAGGACAGAGTCACCGCTAAAAATTTTATTCTTCATTTCCCCGACCCGCATCGGTCAATTCCTCTGACCCCGTGCTGGGTTCAGCGGTAGACAAGACTTCCATCCCAGGCACGAGCGTGACCCAAAAGCATCTTTAGATGTAAGTTAAAAGTTTAACGCTTGTACAGTGCCAAACGTTTAAACCAGCCTTGCTTTGTCAATGCTATAGGTGGACCTTGGAAATCATAGAGGAACAGAGCTCAACAAACGCTTTAGGCCGGTTGCTGAGGGTGGAAGTGAGAAAGGGCATCGTTGTGTTTTACTTGCATTTTGCTAATTCTCTGTACCAGTTGCCACAAGATCCATGTTCTTACAACAGCAGGTCAAAAATCCATCGCTTGAATATATTTTAATCACAATTTCCCTGACTTTAGAGCAATTTCCCTGACTTTAGAGCAATTTCCCTGACTTTCCCTGACTTTAGAACAATTTCCCTGACTTTCCCTGACTTTAGAGCAATTTCCCTGACTTTGGAACAATTTCCCTGACTTTCCCTGACTTTAGAGCAATTTCCCTGACTTTAGAACAATTTCCCTGACTTTCCCTGACTTTTGAACAATTTCCCTGACTTTAGAACAATTTCCCTGACTTTCCCTGACTTTAGAACAATTTCCCTGACTTTAGAACAATTTCCCTGACTTTCCCTGACTTTAGAGCAATTTCCCTGACTTTAGAACAATTTCCCTGACTTTCCCTGACTTTAGAACAATTTCCCTGACTTTCCCTGACCCCAGACCAATTTCCCTGACTTTCCCTGACCCCAGCCCCATTTCCCTGATTTTCCAGAAAGTCACAACCCAGCATGACCCGGAGCGCTTCTCTCCCTGATAGCCCCGAGAAGCTGCAGGGAAGGCAGCACCCCAGCCAGGGAACCCCAAGTCTCCCCCACGTCGGGTGGCTTACTCGGTCTTTCACTTCCCGCACCAGGTCCAGGTAAGGCATTCCCGGTTTCACCATCAGCATGTCGGCTCCCTCGCGCACGTCCCGGTCCTGTGAGGTGGAGAGAAAGTCAGGGGAAATGCCCAAACTTTGGCCCTCCAGATGTTTTGGGAATACCACTCCCACAGTCCTTTGCCGTTGGAAATACAGGCTTGGGATTCTGGGAGTGGTGGTCCAAAACATCAGGAGGGCTGAAATTTGGACCTGCCCGATTGATGCTACTTCCATTTTGCTCCAGGTCTTTATGAGGGAGCCGTCACGGATAAAAGCGGGTGGCAGCCGCCTCCTTCCCTGACAAGTGGTGCTCTAAAAGAGGGATCAACTCAGTTCCTCCCGGTGGAAATCCCAGGGGCTGATTTCCCCCCAACACCCGATCTCTGACGGTGAGAGGCGTCTACTTGGCCTGGAAGGGCCTCCCAACAGGTCTGTTCTCCCTCCCTCCATGGGGTGCCTTATCCTCGGAGGAAGAGCCTGCTGGAAGACCCAAAGCGGAGCTGTAAAAAAAAAAAAATCAGGAAAGCTGCCCGGGGACCCCTGGCTGGTCCCAGGATCAAGCTGTAATCCTCAGCCCCAGACGTGCTAAGGCTACTAAGAGGATCTCTGCTCCTAGGGCAGGGTCGGGGATTCTCGCCAGCTCTGCCCTGCTGGGGGCCAGGACCTCCGCAGGAAATGCCCTCCCTCCCACCGACATCTCCTAAGAGGACAGAGCAAAGGAGGAAACCCTTCTCAAGCCAGCCTGGTCCCCAACGGCCCTGCTTACCACTGCCCGCCGAGCCAGACCCCGGGATCCCGGTGGGAGTTGGTAACACCGGCGGTCGCCAAACGCAGGTTTCGACAAAGCCGCGTCTCTGCGGAGGGGCAAAACGGTAGGGTAAGTCTGAGCTGCTGATAATCTCCCCTTCTTCCCGACAGCTTATTCCGTCTCCTGGCTTGCCCTCCCGCTCAAGACCCAGGGGGACAGCGCAGTCCGGTGGACACGCGGTGACTTTCTTTACACCCTGGAGGTGTATGCTGATTTACGGGATGTCGCAAGACCGGCCGCTTGAGAGATGGGGGAAAAACCCGCCCTAGGGCTTCGGACGAACCCCAGACCAGAGACACGCCTGGCTTCATCCGGACACCTGCACCCACCCTCCCAGCTAGCTCAGAAAGGCCAGGAAAGACACACCACACCCTGCGAAGAGGACTTTACCTGAAAGGTCCATAGAAGCAGGAAGCAAATTTCGCACTGTAGCTCAGGACCGAAACCTACGGATGCAAAGGACATGTAAGACGGTGGCAGGCCACCTCTCTCTCTCTCTCTCTCTCTCTCTTCAAAAACAAGTAACCGGCCTTTCTTATCTCACCTCCTTCCCTCCCTGTTCCTTCAAAGGTACAAGCAGCAGCATCCTTAACCATCATCCCCAAACCCCCTAGTCATGGGAAACGGTAGCCCGAACGCGGGGCTCAGAGTCGGAGGTTCGGGGACCACAGCAGCACACCTACCACTGTACATTGATTGAGGTGCCATAAGGGTTTTTAACCTTCTGTTTTATTGCTATTACTATTTGCTTTACTTGTGCCTTTATGTGTAGCCTGCACACTGTAATTAAAAATTGTAAACCGCCCAGAGACCACTTGTAGTGGTATGGGGCGGTATATAAGCAGAACACTTTGCTTTATTGTAATTTCTATGGCTTTGGTAGCCTTGTAAGCCGCTTAGAGTACACTATGTAGATAAGCGGGGTATAAATGCAACAAATAAATAAATAAATAAATAAGGGTATCCGAGGCCCTGGCTAGGAGAGTTTAAAAAACTGTGTCGTTCCCCCCCACCCCCTTGCAGGAAGTTGGGATAGACGTTAGCCAAAGCCCAGAGACTCTCGGACGATCCTGGCCTACCCCATGGCCCGTGGCCCGAGAGATTCCTAGGCCTGGGTCTGGCCTAGAGAGCCGAGGCTGCGGTGGAGGAGCCGCCCTGCTCCGTGGCACCCCAAAACCCACCTTGTTCCCCAGGTCGTTGGACATCAGCGCCTCCTTGATGGCCCGGATGCGTCCGTCCATCATGTCCGAGGGAGCCACGATGTGACATCCTGGAAGGCGGGAGGGGAAGGATGGGAAGGGGAAGCCGAACGGATCTGCTTTCATGGCAGAGACGAGCTGGACGCCGTCAAGGCTCCGTTTGCTACTGCCGGGGCGCTCCCCATTCTTACCCCTCGCCCCCACCGTCCCCGTCAGCTGAACGACGGCCCCACGGCCCCAGCCGGCTCAGTCCAGCCAACCCCTCCGGGTGGCACATGGAGGCCAGTAGCTGCAGCTTTGAGCCCGGCTTAAACAGCACCTCTGGCCTCTCCACCTCTTTCCGTCGATCTAATCTGGCCTTCAGGCCATCTCCACCGGGTGGCCATCAGCACCTCCAGTGGCAGAGAGTTCCACAATCAACCGGCCAGTATAACCCATGTGTTCGCTCTGTCCAGAGGTGGCTGCTGCGGGGTTCCGTGGGAGGCTCCAGAGTCTTAGGATGGGAGCGGGGTTCAGGATGCCCTTTGCACCTCTGTTTCCCCTTTGGACAGGACCTCCGGAGAACACTGTTTACACCTCACCTGCCTTGGCATAGGCCAGCGCCACCTCCGCTAGCCTCTGGCAACTGGCCTCATTCTGGAGGGAGCCGTCCTGCCGAAGGAGACCTGGAACGGTAAGTCGCAAAAGTTGAACCGCCACGAGCCATGGATGCGAGGGACGGAGGCACCCTGTCCCGCTTCCTTCATCCCCCCCCCTTCCTGCCCCCTGGCCTCTGCTTGGCTTCTCTCGCTGGGGGAGACTGTCACGTAACTCCTACCCAAGAGAAACATGAAAACCAAGTTGCTAGTCCACCACGTGCAGTGCAGGGAAAACAATCTAACAGCCCGGTGCCCCGTTTGACCAGGGGGAACTGGGGCGGGCGGTGAGTTATTGCATTTGATTTACAACAGTGGTTCTCAACCTGGGGGTCCCCAGATGTTCCTGGACTGCAACTCCCAGAAATCCTGGCCAGCTCAGCTAGTGATGAAGACTCCTGGGAGTTGCAGTCCAGGAACATCTGGGGACCCACCGGTAGAGAACCACTGCTCTAGCACATCAATCGGGATGGGGCCCCTCGTGGTGCTAAGCTTATTCCTGACAACAGGGAAGGCTACTGGCGTCACGAGGGGGATCTGACCGGCAGGATGGGCGCCAAAGGGTTGGCGCCGGACCAGAAGCCCTGCCTCGGGGCTCTTACCGCAGTGTCCATGGGAGGTGTACGGGCAGAGGCAAACGTCGCAGGCAATCAGCAGCTCGGGGAAGGAGGAGCGGATGGTTCGGATGGCCTGGATGACCGGTGTGTCTTCGGCATCCGCCGCGGAGCCGCGCTCATCCTGCGAGGCGGGATGGGAAGGAACCGACAATATGGATGCTCATAAGAACATAAGAAGAGCCCTGCTGGGTCAGGCCAAAGGCGCATCGAGTCCAGCTTCCTGTATCTCCCAGTGGCCCCACCAGATGCGTCTGGGAGCGCACGAGATTAGATCTCTGTCTCCTGACACCACTCCCCTGCATCTGGCCCTTGAAGTACTCTGGTTTTAAGCCTGGAGATGACACATCTCCCTCATGGTTTGTCACCTGCGATGGACTTTTCCTCCAGGAATCTGTCCAATCCCCTTTTGAAGGCATCCAGGCCAGGCGCCATCCCCACCTCCTGTGGCAGGGAGTTCCACAGACTAACATCATGCTGGGTACGAATATTTTTTTCTTTAGCCTGTTCTTACTCTCCAAACCCTCAATTTGAGTGGATGTCCCCTAGTTCTGGTGTTTTGTGAGAAGGAGAAGAGCATCCCTCTATCCACTTTACACAAAACCTCTCTCCCCCCCTCCTCCCGAGGCACGGAAGTGGCCCTCAGTGGTACACCCCACATGCGGAGGGGCTGCAGCGGCCTCCCTCCCTTTCCCCCCACCTTGGCAGCGTTGCTGGGGACCCCGAACATCAGGACGCACTTCAGCCCGTCGGCCACCAGTGGGCGCAGCAGCTCCTCCAGCCTCTTGACGCCGTACCTGGGGGCGGTGGGGACACCCGTGAGCAAAAGGAAGGGCGCTAGGTCCCCAAAAAAAGCAGTTTGGGATTCTGAGCAAATTCTGGCCACCAGTGGTACGTGGGAGGGGGGGCTGTTTTCTGACCAAGCCCCATGGATTAATAAGAAGTCACGGGGCTCTTTATTTATTACTCTCCCTATTACACCTTCCTGCTAAGGGAACCATAGGGATACTTGTAAGATGGCTTAAAGGTACAATTATGGTGCCTTAAAATTATGATCGAAAGCAGATTGAAAAGACCAGTTTTAAACTCTTGGAGAGCTTTGCATTTTTTTATTAAACTCCTCTAGTTGTGCAGCCCAGAGTGGACGGATTCCCAGACCCGAAGAGCTTCAAGTTTCCTAGAGGAGTCCACTCCTTTCCTCATTAGCTGGCACTTGCCGTCACAATAATGCTTCTGAGACATCAATAGGATTTTTTTTTTAAAAAAGTTTCATTTACTTCCAGTTGAACAGATGAAACAGCAAACTGACAAGGGCGACTGCTTTCAGCAACAGACCTCAACAAACCTCAACAGACTCACCCCGTTGGCTAGAAAGGGGTCTCGAACCGTTCCTTGGGGACCCATCAGGCAGGAAGGAGTTTGTGCCTCCAACCACAGAGGGATGGGGTGGGCGTGGGCCTGGCCAGACACCATCTGCACTCCCCCCCCAACGGGTGGGCCGGGAGCTGTCAAGGAGCCTTATCTCTCCTCCCCGAGAGGCACCCGCCAACGGAAAAAGCTCCTATCTCAGGCCTCCTGGCCAGGTCGATATGCCTGAAGAAGTGCACATGGGCATAAAATGTCACGTTAAAATATGAAAGTTAGTCTTTAAGGTGCCACATGTTTGTGTACAGTGGACCGTTGTATAACAAACAGCTTGTATAACACAAAATCTGTACAAGATAGAAAATTCCGGAGATCGGGTAACATTGCTTAACAGAATCGCCTATGGGGCCAATCCGTACAACATAAAAATGGGATTACTCCATTTTCAATGCATTCCTATGGGAAATCTGTATAAAGGAAAATTTGCTTAACAGAATTTCATTTGGAACGAATTAATTCCTTTATACAAGGTACCACTGTAAATAAATAAATAAATAAATAAATAAATGGCCAACGTGCACAACTGGAGAGAGCTGTTTTGGGGTGTGTGGAACAAGAAGGGCCTTTTGGGGGGGGGAGAGAGGAAGAGCCAGCCCCCCCCCGCCCCTGCTCCCCAGTCAATGCCACGGGCACCCAAACAGAGGTGGTGATTTCCTCCCTTCCCTTTGACCTTGGCCAAAAATTGCAAAAGGGACGGATAAGAAGAAAAACCCACTGATCAGCCAAGGTGGCGCCAAAGCCAGGCTTTAAATAACACCTGGGGTTTTGCCAAAGGAGGTTCTTCTCAAGGGTGGGGAGGGGGGGTGGCCTCAGAAAACCACCGCTAGAGAAGGAACGCAGGGTCTGAAGGGCTGCAGGCTTACAAGGAGGAGTCTTGGCCGGCCTCAGGTGGCAGCCCAGAAGCCGGGCCCCTCCTTGGCATGCAGGCGTGGGCCGCCGGTTCAAGCCCCAGCACATCTCGGCTGGCAAAGTAAACAGTCCTCCTGTGCCAAAAGTCGGGCAAAGCTTCTGAGCCGGTGGGAAGAGCAGCCGCCCGGGTGCGATCGTCCGGGTTTGAGTCCGTACGAGGCGATTTAGCAAACGCTAGCAATCCGGGATCTGCTCACTTACCGGGCTTGGCCAGGCAGGCTCGGAATAGGTTCCACAGCATCGGGAGTGTCCCTGGAAAAATAAAACAAAGAGGAGAGGCCAAGGGAGATTCCGAGTGACTGCCGGAATGTAAAATTTTAAAAGAATTAATTTATTTGCGTGTGTGCCCCAATTAGCTATGTTGGAAGATGACTTAGTGGGTGGATACTGAAATGGATATTGGTCTTATAGAATGTATAAGTAATGAGATGCTATTGTACTATAACCCTAACTTGCCTTGTAAATAAATATATATAAATATAAAATTAATCATTATTTTTTTAAAAAAAGAGTGGCTGAAAAGCAGAGGCCGGGGTGGGGGTAGGGCAGCTCGGAAGCCACAGGAAATCCCTTGTCACTGTCCCCCACCGAGTTCCTTCTCTCCAGGAGGGAGCTTCCAGGATGAAGCTTCCGATGAAGCTGTTTGGATGACCAGTGAAACGTTTCTATCTCTCAAAAAAGAAGTCCAGTAGCCATGACTCAACTTCCCGATAAACTCACCTGGATGACGGAGAATCTTCACAGACATCTTCCAGGATGAGAAAGGGCAGAAGGCTGCTGGACCCCCCCTCCCTTTGCTCCAGGGGTCCGCCAAGCCCCAAGCCCGACACTTACGACACTTACGTGACGAAGATGGGGTAGATGAGGTGGCCAGCGTCCCAGGCGGCTGCCGTGGCCTGCCACGAGCGCAGGACGGGGTGGAAGTAACCACTGTGCAGGAGAGACTCGGGCTGCATGTTTGGGGTTCCAGGGGAGAAGGCCACTGAGGCTTCACAGCAAGGACCTAGGAACGGTGGAGAGATCCGTGTGCTTCGACAGGAGCACCACCGGACCCCTGGGCCTGGGATCTTGAACCTGGTCAGTGTCTCCCCCTGAACCCCCCTCCTCCTGAGAAGCTGCCCCCTCCCTTTGCAGCCCAGGACAGGCCACACTGGCTGGTGGAGAGAAAGCAAAAATAAATAAATAAATAAATAAATAAATAAATAAATAAATAAAAAATAAAAAAGCAAAATGTTTTGCTTATATACCGCCCTATACCGACCGCTTCAAGTAGTGTCTGGGCGGTTTACAGTTTTTTAATAGCAGTATGCAGGCTACACAAGAGAAAGCCAGCCCCTCCCCCCCCCGCCCCGGCCCTGTTTATGGGGGGGCGACCATACACCCCCCCCAGGACACCCTCAGTAAAGCTACAGGCAAGAGAATTTAAGGCTCCGTCATCCGATCCGCTGGGGCTTTGAGGCTCAGGAGAGCCGAGGTCCTTGAAGCATGTGCAGAGGGCCTTCCCCGGAATGCATGCACGGTCACGGGGTGGGGGGGGGGGGGCGGGTGGGGGCGAAGAGCCGTCTCTCTTTGGCTCCCGTGGGGCTCAGAACGAAGGGGGTCGGCTGGACAGGGGTGGGGGGGGGGAAGCGTTTCGGTGGGATCGATCCAGCAGGATCGGAAAGGAGGCGACGGGGCGCGCTGCCCTCCCCCCCCCAGCACCCCTCGCAGGAAAAGTCCCAGGCTGTTTTCCCCACCCCACCCCTGCTACACACATTTAATTTATTTAAATTTATTGATTTTTTAATATATATTTATATGCCGCCAGATTTTCCCAGACGGGAACTTTTCATTTAACGGCCGTCAAGAAGCATGAGCCCCCCACCCCCACCCCCAAGGAAACCCACCCACCCCTGGCTCCTGATTTATCCTTGGAACCGATTGGTTTTGTTGTTGTTTGCATGATGGAATTTTTTATATCTGTTAACCGCCTTGAGTTCCTTCTAGGACAATCCGGCGGGATATAAATAGAAAAAATAAATAAAATAAATAAATCCCAGGACGGGGATCAGCCCCCCCTCCTGCCACGGCTGCCCTGATCCGTTGCCCCCCGGGGCAGAAAAATTGCCCTCCTCTTATCCGACCTACCACCTCCGCTGCGCCTCCTTCTGCAGCCGGACTAGACCCTCCCAGCGCGGGAACCCCGGGGAAAGCAGCTTTTCCCGCGCCCCGCCCCTTCATCTGCATGACCGCGCCCCTTCATCTGCATGGCCCCGCCCCGCTCTTAAAGGGGCCAGGCGGCCGCTCCTGCTGCGAGGGAGGCGCAGGACAAGCACCTTCGCTTCGGCTACCGGGATATCGAGGGTTAACACCACCGAGACGTGGGAAAGCGGACAAAGCCCAGGGAGAGAGGCCCCGTGCGCCACACGCTGGGCCTGTCTGCCCAACCCGACTCTGTGGCTCTGGAGGAGCTGGAATGCAAGGATCCCTTGCAGCTAGGGGTAAAATGTCTGTGATGATTCTTAGTCGTCCCGGTGAGTTTATCTGGAAGTGGAGCCAGGGCAGGTGGACTCAAGAAAATGAAGCCCAGTTGCCATGATGAACTACTAGGTGCAAAAGGAAAGAAAGTAACAGCAGGGTGACATCCTGTCAAAGGGCAATATCACATACAAGTGGTCCCTGCTTTAACAAACGGTTTGTACAACATAAAAAAATTCCAAATAGGGGAAATCTGCTTAACAGAATCGCCTTTGGGGCGAATCCGTACAACACAAAAATGGCCGCAATTAGAGATTACTCCGTTTTCAATGCATTTCTATGGGAAATTTGTACAAAGGGAAATTTACTGAACAGAATTTCCTTTGGAACGAATTAATTCCTTTATACAAGGGACCACTTGTATTCTCATTTGACAGCAATATCACATGCAGGAGGAGACCAGGACTGCCCCATCTCTGCTGTCTTTCTGGAAACAGGCAAAAACCTTTGCCGGAATGATGGACTACCTATTATGCATCTTTTATAGGAATCTACCATACAAGATCGCCTAGACTTTGTGTTTATAACCACTTAAAACTTTGTGTTCATCTCTCTCCTTGTGTGATGGCATTGACACTATGTTATCTTTAATGTTGCCTTCTAATCCTGTAAAATACCCCTCAATTCCCCTTTTCTCAAACGGAGCATTTCTTAAGGGTAATGGACTGTTTATTGTCTCTCCTTACTGTAAGCCGCCTTGGGTCCTTTTCTAAGGAGAAAGGTGGGGTAAAAAAAATACTCAAAATAAATAAATAAACAGAAGGGCAATCAGAAGCTTGCATTATCATATTTAATGGAGTTTTGTTCAACTGAGAAATAAAAACTGGAGAAAGGAGTTCGAGCGCCTCCAACGTCCAACGCGCCGAGATCACCAGAGCTGTGGGGCCAACGGGAGTTTGGAGCCAAGTCAGCGCACCCTCGGGCCAAAGACGGAAGGGATGGAGGGGTTGTGGGGGGGGAGGGGAGGGAGAGGACCCCCAAAGAGTGACCCCCCTCCTGCCCTCTGATTTTGTTCGACCCCTCCCCGATCGCAGCAGCGTGTCACCTCTCCGAACCCGGCCAGGCAAACCAAACCAAGCCGACAAAGAAATAAGCCAGGGGTTGTGGTTTTTAATTTGCACCCAACTTGTGTGGCTTCTCCACCCCTCCCCAATGCCGACGTACAATTAACGGACCCCCCCCCCCAGTGCCCTTCAGCTCAGCAAGCGAGGGGTTCTTTTCTGCAGGCGGTCTGTTCCGATCCAGGGCGGGGTGTGTGCAGGAGGATTGGGGCAGGGGGCTGACACGTTTGCTCCAAATCTAGCAATGGGAGCCTCGGTTTGGCAGGCTGGCCCCGTTTGCTTCAGCTATCCACCTCCTCCTCCTCCTCTTCTTCTTCCTCTCCCTCCTCGTGGTGTTCATCTTCCTCCATCCTCTCCTCCTCTTCCTCGTTCTCTTCCTCCCGGCTCTTGTCCGGGTGTTCGGAGCCCTCCTTCTTCTCTCTCTCTTTTTTCTTCAGCTCCGCGCCTCCCCTTTTGCCCTTCTGCTCTTGTCGGTAAGCTAGAGGGAAAGAAGCGCAGGGCAAAAACCAACTCAAGACGCAGGATCTCGGAAAAGCTGGTCTCGGTGTATCCAAAGGGGGCCGCACCGAGGCCTTGCCTGTCCTCTATGTACCCTGTTTCCCCGAAAAATAAGACATCCCCCCAAAATAAGACCTACTCACAGTTTTGCCTCTCGCTGAAAAATAAGGCATCCCCCGAAAATAAGGCCTCCCTGATAATGAAATAACAATAAATGTGTTCCGTATTCTTCTTCATGGAAAAATAAGACATCCCCTGAAAATAAGACCTAGCGCATCATTGGGAGCAAAAATTAATATAAGACACTGTCTTATTTTCAGGGAAACACGGTAACTCCCACACCTGATCCCCCTGCCTGGCCTTGAACGCTGAGAACCCTTTGCTGTCTTAATCTGACTTCCGGTTTTACTTGCAAGTAAGCTCAGCCTCCAGATTCCTGCTGCCAAGCTGGAGACGGAGGAACAATGCTGCCTGGCACAGCGGACACTGCTGGGACCTGGCAGAGGCTGCCCAGATGTCTCCTGACCACCATCTGGGTACCTCCCCATCAATTAAAAAAAAAGGGGGGTTCAGTGATTCACTGAAAGATAAGCCACCGGCAAACTACTTTCCTGCCAAGCGAACAGATAACAGAGCCCATCTGCAGCCTCACTTATCACAAGGAGCTCCCAATGTCCGTTACCTTCTAAAGATTCTTTTAACGGGGTGAGAAATCTCTGGAAGTCCATCTCCTCCATGGCCGAAAGGACATCTCCAGCGTTCAGCGTCTTCCTTTTCCCCTTCATTGCAAAATTATTAGCACTAACGAAGGAGGCAGAAAGAAGAATGAGAAAACCGCGTGAAAACGGCCAGGTTTTGTCGACGGAGAAGTTTCCGCCGCTGGGTTTTTCCACTCTGAAAAGGCGTTCCCCGTTCCAAAAGACGCTTTCTTAAAATTGCCAGCAATCTGAATGGAAACCAGGGGACTCAACTGGGTTGTTCCCCAAACGATGGTCCCACTCCTCCCATTCCTATGCAGTGTAGATTTTAAAAATATATATTACAGTAGGACCCCCGTATCCACTGATTCAGTTATCCACGGTTGGCAGAGGAAAATATAAATAAACAATTCAGCAGCCACAAAGCAAGCTACTGTCACGAAGAGCAGCTGTAAAGCAAGCTACTGTTGCAAAACAGTAGTTTTGAGGAACATTGTGGCGTTCTCTCTTATCCATGGTTTTCATTATCCACGGGGAGGCGGATAATGGTTTTCATTATCCACGGTTTTCATTATCCACGGGGGACCAATCCCCAGCAGATACTGGGGTCCTACTGTATATTAATATTTTATTTATTTGCATTATTATCCCACCCAACTAGTAGTGAAGCGACTACACTGGGCAGTAGATACAACCAAACAGAACAGTGCACCATGTTAATAGAAAGGCAATTTTTAAAGCAAAAACCCAAAGCAATTATTTTTCCTCAAGCAGGACAAGAAAGGGACATCAGCAAGCTGTCCTTACCAACATGGCACATTCCTGCTCATTCAGATTACCTAGAAATTGTTACCACCCATGGGAAGCTGCAAATAAATGGAGAAAACCTAAGAAGGCGGAGGATCTTCTGGAACCATGGTTACCCCTCGCCAAGGCATCTCAAACCCAAGATCTACAAGAAAACTGTCTGCCACATTGCAGTGCATGGCACAGAGGGCTGGGCACCACCAGCGGGTATAGAGAGCCACCCCCATGCCACGGAAATGCATTTTACTGGAATTTTTCTTTGATTTTTGCTTTCCTTTTGTAGCTTCGTTTTAATGTTAGCTGCCCAGAGTTCCGTTCCGGAAGATAGGCGGGATATAAGTATAACAAATAAATAAATAATAAATAAATATGCTCTGTCGGAACTCTACACAGCCACCTCACCAATGATGCTCCCCGACAGCTATGAAGTGTGGTATAAACAGCAGAGGAGATAAGAGAAAGCGGGCATGGGCGCGTCCTTTGATCAGCTCCTTCTAGCATCGCCCAATGCTTACTACCTGGACACTGATGGCCGGCAGGCGGGAGGGGGGGCAGCCGAAACAGAGATCGCAGGATGCGATCAATACGGGCCCGTGAACTGCCAGCCTGAGCCCTGAAGATGCTGTCTTTGGGGCACAGTGAGGTTGCAGAATTCAAAAAGCAGATTCCACGCCTGTGGGGAAGACGCTAGGAAGGAGAAGATGCCCCTTGCTCCTTCTGCCGACTCGGTCAAGGCAAACCATCTCGGTGAGATGGAGATCCGAAGGGATTTGGAGCAGAAGAACCGGACCCACTCACCAGGAAGTGGCGTAGAGCACGAAGACGCTGGCGGCTCGCGAGACGGCGCTGCGGGCTTCTTTGGAAATGTTCACGCCATCCGGAAGCTAAGGAAGAGAGACACCCGTCACCCTCCGGGGAGCTCACCGCCGCCTTGTCCCAGAGGGCCGAAGGATCCCGACCCCAGGCCCTGGTTCTTTTACTCACGGCTTCCTTGATGATGCGGGTGATGACGGCGTTGGGGAGGTTTAAGTCTTCTGGGCGTTCAGCCATTGCAGGCAGCTTGGAGGAGAGGGGAGGATGGAGAGGGGTCAGTGGGGGTCAAGGAGGTGCCCCTGGGGAGACCCCCCCACCTCCTCCTACCTTCCTTCCTTCCTTCCTTCCATCATCCTCATCTCCTTCCTTCCTTTTACAATCATCTCCTCCCTCCCATCATCACTACCACCTCCTTCTTTCCTTCCATCCATCATCCTCATCTCCTTCCTTCCTTTTACAATCCTCTCCTTCCTCTCTCCCTCCATCACCACCAGCTCCTCTTTCCTTCTTCCATCCATCATCCTCATCTCCTTCGTGCCTTTTACAATCATCTCCTCCCTCCCTCCCTCCATTATCTCTCCTCCTCCTCCTCCTTCCTTCCATCCTCTTCATCTCCTTCCTTCCTTTTACAAGCATCTCCTCCCTCCCATCACCACTACCACCTCTTTTGTTCCTTCCTTCCATCATCCTCATCTCCTTCCTTCCTTTTACAATCATCTCCTTCCTTCTTCCTTCCCATCATCATCATCATCCCCACCTCCTTTCTTTCCTTTCTTCCATCATCCTTCCTTCCATCATCCTCATCCCCTTCCTTCCTTTTACAATCATCTCCTTCCTTCTTCCTTCCCTCCTTCCCATCATCATCACCACCTCCTTTCTTTCCTTTCTTCTATCATCCTTCCTTCCATCATCCTCATCTCCTTCCTTCCTTTTACAAGCATCTCCTTCCTCCCATCATCACTACCACCTCCTTCCTTCCTTCCTTCCATCATACTAATCTTCCTTCCTTTTACAATCATCTTCCTTCTTCCTTCCCTCCTTCCCATCATCATCATCATCACCACCTCCTTTCTTTCCTTTCTTCTATCATCCTTCCTTCCATCATCCTCATCCCCTTCCTTCCTTTTACAGTCATCTCCTTCCTTCCCTCCTTCCATCATCATCATCATCACCTCCTTTCTTTCCTTTCTTCTATCATCCTTCCTTCCATCATCCTCATCTCCTTCCTTCCTTTTACAAGCATCTCCTCCCTCCCATCATCACTACCACCTCCTTCGTTCCTTCCTTCCATCATCCTCATCTCCTTCCTTCCTTTTACAATCATCTCCTTCCTTCCCTCCTTCCCATCATCATCATCATCATCATCATCACCACCACCTCCTTTCTTTCCTTTCTTCTATCATCCTTCCTTCCTTCCATCATCCTCATCTCCTTCCTTCCTTTTACAGTCATCTCCTTTCTTCCTCTCCCTCCCTCCCTCCATTCCATCATCCTCCTCATCTCCTTCTTTTCCTTCCTTCCATCATCCTTCCATCATCCTTCCTTCCTTCCCTTCCTTCCTCTGGGAGTGGACGGAGCCCCCTCCCACCGCTTACCGGGCCCCGCAGCGCACAGGCGGCGGCGGCGGCGGCGGCGGCGGCGGCTCCGCTCGAAAGGCGCGCGAAGGGCGGCGACTGGGCGCTTTTTTCGGCTTCGACCAGAGCCCCGCCCACCGGGCAGGAGCCACACTTCCGGCACCACCGTCCCAGCCAGCACACGGGGCGGGCTCCCCGGCTGGGCGGCCCCGCCTAGGAGGAGGAGGGGGAGCGCTGCCGAATGGGAACCGGAAGCGAAGAGCTTGCTGAGCGGGAGGCGGACCCCTCCTCTTCCTCCTCCTCCTCCTCCTCTTCCCCTTTCCCCCCCTCTCCCTCTACTCCTGGGGAGGCCGCCGCCGCGCGGAGCCTTCTGGGAAAGGAGGGAGGGGGAGGGGCGTGACGCGCCCGCCAGCGCGCCCTGTCGAAGGGCGCTTGGCGTCGCTTAGCAACCGCGGCCTAGTTGAGCGTCGGGAGGCCTAGCCGGGGAGGCGCGTGTTTTTGTCGCCTTTTTTTTTTCCCCCTTCAGAAAAAAATTTTTTTATAGCTATGTAAATGTTATCTCTTTTGCTAAGGCCATGGCTAATGCAAATAAATAAACGAATGAAACATCTGTTGGGGGAGGGGCGCAACCAGGCCGCCCTCCCTCCCACTGGAGGAGGCCCTGTGGGGGAGGGGCGCCGTGGCCTTGTCCCTTGACCCCTGACCCCGGTGCTCCCCCTCCCCAGGGAGCCACACACCCTCCCTGGCCCAGTGGGTCTCTTCCTGCCCGTGAGGGGGGGGGCTGAAGGCAGTCTATGGGGGGGTGGGGGAGGGGGGCTCCGTCCAAAATTGGGGTGGGGGAGGTTTATTTCCCCCCACCCCCCCACCCCCACCGTCTTTTCCAAGGCTCCTTGAGATCCTGATGCTTTCTTACTTGGCTTTTTAAAATAAAGCTTTCCTTATGTGTCTCATCCCAAGGGTCCTGAGGAAAGTAGGTCAACAGAAGGAGAATGAGGTGATGATGGCAGGAAGGAGATCTTGATGGTAGGAAGGAGATGATGATGGTAGGAAGGAGATCTTGATGGCAGGAAGGAGATCTTGATGGTAGGAAGGAGATGATGATGGCACGAAGGAGATCTTGATGGTAGGAAGAAGATCTTGATGGTAGGAAGGAGATGATGATGGTAGGAAGGAGATCTTGATGGTAGGAAGAAGATCTTGATGGTAGGAAGGAGATGATGATGGCACTAAGGAGATCTTGATGGTAGGAAGAAGATCTTGATGGCAGGAAGGAGATCTTGATGGTAGGAAGGAGATGATGATGGCAGGAAGGAGATGATGATGGCAGGAAGGAGATCTTGATGGTAGGAAGCAGATCTTGATGGTAGGAAGGAGATGATGATGGCAGGAAGGAGATCTTGATGGTAGGAAGGAGATGATGATGGCAGGAAGGAGATCTTGATGGTAGGAAGGAGATCTTGATGGTAGGAAGGAGCTGATGATGGCGCGAAGGAGATCTTGATGGTAGGAAGAAGATCTTGATGGTAGGAAGGAGCTGATGATGGCAGGAAGGAGATCTTGATGGCAGGAAGGAGATCTTGATGGTAGGAAGGAGATGATGATGGCAGGAAGGAGATCTTGATGGCAGGAAGGAGATCTTGATGGTAGGAAGGAGATGATGATGGCAGGAAGGAGATCTTGATGGTAGGAAGGAGATGATGATGGCAGGAAGGAGATCTTGATGGTAGGAAGGAGATCTTGTTGGTAGGAAGGAGCTGATGATGGCGCGAAGGAGATCTTGATGGTAGGAAGAAGATCTTGATGGTAGGAAGGAGATTATGATGGCAGGAAGGAGATCTTGATGGCAGGAAGGAGATCTTGATGGCAGGAAGGAGATCTTGATGGCAGGAAGGAGATCTTGATGGTAGGAAGGAGCTGATGATGGCAGGAAGGAGATCTTGATGGTAGGAAGGAGATGATGATGGCAGGAAGGAGATGATGATGGCAGGAAGGAGATCTTGATGGTAGGAAGCAGATCTTGATGGTAGGAAGGAGATGATGATGGCAGGAAGGAGATCTTGATGGTAGGAAGGAGATCTTGATGGTAGGAAGGAGCTGATGATGGCAGGAAGGAGATCTTGATTGTAGGAAGGAGCTGATGATGGTAGGAAGGAGTTGATGATGGCACTAAGGAGATCTTGATGGTAGGAAGAAGATCTTGATCGTAGGAAGGAGTTGATGATGGCACGAAGGAGATCTTGATGGTAGGAAGGAGCTGATGATGGTAGGAAGGAGATCTTGATGGTAGGAAGGAGATGATGATGGCAGGAAGGAGATCTTGATGGCAGGAAGGAAGGAAGGAAGGAAGGAAGGAAGGAAGGAAGGAAGGAAGTGATGATGGGAGGTAGGAAGAATGAAGGAGCTGATGATGGAGGAAAGGAGCTCATGATGGTAGAAAGCAATGAAGGAGCTGCTGATGGAGGAAAGGAACTCATAATTGTAGGAAGGAGCTGATAATGGAAGGAAGGAAGTGATGATGGCAGGTAGGAAGCAAGGAAGGAGCTGATGATGGAGGAAAAGAACATAATAGTAGGAAGGAGCTGATAATGGAAGGAAGGAGCTTATGATGGATAGATGGAAGGAAGGAATGAAGGAGCTAGGTGATGATGGTAGGAAGGAAGGAGCTGGTGATGGTAGGAAGGAAGGAAGACATGAACAGCCATAATGGAGCATTTTCTCCACTTCTTTTCACCAAGGATGTGACCTCCCTGGCTCATAATCCTCACCCTGTGATCTTCGCAAAGGAAGGGTCTGGCCAGGAATGTCCACTCAGTGAGGTTAAAATGGGAAAATCCAGGAGAAAGTAGGTTGCCCCCCAAAACAAACCACCCGCCCATCAGGCTTTCAAAATGCAAAGTGTTAATTACTGCTGAGCTTTTCATGTCATGGACATTAAGGCGTCCTTCGGGACCAGTAATGCACGTCAGGTGGAGAAACACCAATTTTCCTTCTCTCCATGCCTGGGTGTTATACTCCAACGTTCAGCAGGAATAAGAAGCCCGTGCTGGGGGGAGCCTCTCGAAAATGTCGTTTCTTGCCTCTTTTGTCGTTCTGTACTCGCAGCTGCATCGTTCTTTTCCTGCACCCGGCGTGTCGCTGCCAAAATGGTGACCGTAGACACCCACCGGTGGGACGAGACCGTGTGCGGCATGACGGCTTGCCAGCACCCGCCCTGTTGGGAGACGATGTGGAGGATTGAGAACGGGCACCCTCGGATCTCGCTGAGAACACCGGGCTCGCCTCAGAGATTGTCGCCGGATCACGAAGGTGAACAGCCATTGGGCTGGAAGAGACATTTGATTTGATTGATTTGATTTATTTAGCTTGTATGCCGCCCACTACCCAAAGGTCTCTGGGCGGCTCACAATAAGAATAAACAGTTAAAACATCAAATACAATAAAATTAAAACAATAAAACATGTAGATGCTGGAAAATTGCCATCAGGGCCCACAATCATTAGTTAAAAAACTTTTGGAATAGGAGGGTTTTTACATTTCTGCTTCCATGATGCTTTTATCATCCGGGATTACTCAAAGGGGTCGGACGGTTGGCTTTGAGACCGACGTTAGTTGCCGGCAGACTTTTAGCGGTTTCAAACCGTCTGTATACATGTGTCCTTTTGTTGTTGTTGTTCAGTCGTTCAGTCGTGTCCGACTCTTCGTGACCCCATGGACCAGAACTCGCCAGGCCTTCCTGTCTTCCACTGCCTCCTGGAGTTTGGTCAAACCCATATTGGTTGCATCGATGACACCGTCCAACCATCTCATTCTCTGCCGTCCCCTTTTCCTTTTGCCTTCCATCTTTCCCAACCTCAGGGACTTTTCCAAGGACTCCTCTCTCCTCATGAGGTGGCCAAAGTACTGGAGCCTCAGCTTCAAAACCTGTCCTTCCAGGGAACATTCGGGGTTGATTTCTTTCAAGATGGATAGGTTTGATCTCCTGGCAGTCCAGGGACTCTCAAGACTCTCCTCCAGCACCACAGCTCAAAAGCATCGATTCTGAGGCGATCAGCCTTCTTTATAGTCCAGCTCTCACTTCCATCCATCACTACTGGAAAAACCATAGCTTTGATTATCCTGACCTTAGTTGGCAAAGTGATGTCTCTGCTCTTTAGGATGCTATCTAGGTTTGCCATTGCTTTTCTCCCAAGAAGCAGGCGTCTTTTAATTTCGTTGCTGCAGTCGCCATCTGCAGTGATCAAGGTGCCAAAAAAAAATAACTCTGTCATTGCCTGCATATGTCCTAGGAGGAAGCTTTTGACTCTAGGTCTAGGAGATACATTTCTCAGTTGGGCTGACCTGGGACTAGGAGAGAGAAATGTCTGTTACATTGGTTTTATTTTTTAATTTCACGTGTCAAACAGCCTGCTTTGAGATCCTTGAACGGAATGGATAAAGAAAAAAAGTGGAAACATGTTTTCATTTTGCCTGGGGAGAAAAAAATGTAAGGGAGGAGAGAAACATAA
Source organism: Phrynocephalus forsythii (assembly GCA_029282475.1). NCBI lineage: Eukaryota > Metazoa > Chordata > Lepidosauria > Squamata > Agamidae > Phrynocephalus > Phrynocephalus forsythii. The sequence continues at coordinate 5,815,221 of JAPFRF010000018.1, forward strand.
TAACAGAGCAAGTGTTGCTTTTTGTTTTGTTTTAAGTTGTGTCTGGCTGTGTTTACAAAAACTAACATGGCTCCTTCTGTGATACATTTGTTTCGTCATGTCATCTGTTTTATCGCTCGGTGGTGATGCTTGGAACAGGGATAAGAGGGGCGTTGGCTTTCTTTCTCTCTCTCTGCGTAGCGAGAGAATTGTTCTTCAGGCCTCACTGCCGTTTCTGTGCCTTTCAGAGGAGCTGCCAACGCTGAAGATTGTCGACCTTCCCCTCGATTATTCCCAAAGAGAGAGGATCAAACGCAACGCCAGTTTTGCCTCCATCGCTAAGACCATCTCCAGCATGAGAGAGGCCCGGAGTTATCTTTCAAATTCTACCTTGGACGAAACTTTGATCCCCCTCACTTCAGTGCTGAGGTCAGCGTGTGCTCTTTTTTTGGACCGGCGGGGCTGGTGCGGTCACGTTATATACTCCTGGGCAGGCTAACACCTCTTTTTGTGTGTGTGTTCCTTCCCCTATGCCAGGCCTGCCCAAAAGGTAGACTGTGGGCTACCGGTAGCCCGCGAAGGGTTCAAAAGTAGCTCGCCAGCCACCAATAAAAAAGTGAGGGGATAAGTTCTCCATCCCTCCCTCCCCCCATCCCAAGGACCCCCACTGCCCCAGCAAAGTTCTGGGTCTGCCAGCCCACTGTCTCAGCCAAGCGGAGCAGTTCAAGGGCCATGACCTGGTCCCCTGCTCCCCCCCCATTGGCCAGATGATTGAGCGGGTGGAAGGGAAGTGGGTGCATGGTCAGCCTTCCCACAGGAATGCACTGAAAATCAATTAATCCATTCCAGAGGGAACAGATTTCAATGCATTCCTAAGGGAAACCGCTGTTCTACTTAAGAACATAAGAACATAAGAAGAGCCATGCTGGATCAGGCCAAAGGCCCATCTAGTCCAGCTTCCTGTAGCGGCCCCACCAGATGCGTTTGGGAGCGCATTTATCTGTCTCCTGATACCAAGCATCTGTGAAGTACCCTGGTTTAAATGGATTACACATCTCCATCATGGTTTGTAACCCGTGATGGACTTTTCCTCTAGGAATCTGTCCAATCCCCTTTGAAGGCATCCAGGCCAGATGCCATCACCACATCCTGTGGCAGGGAGTTCCATAGACTTACAACGCCTGGGTGAAAAATATTTTCTTTTGTCAGTTCTTACCTCCCAGCACTCAATTTGCAGTTTGTCCCTAGTTCTGGTATTTTGAGAGAGGGAGAAGAGCTTCCCTCTATCCACTTTACTCATACCCTGCATTATTTTGTATGTCTCAATCATATCCCCCTCAAGCGCCTTTTTCCAGACTGAAGAGGCCCAATTGTTTTAGCCTTTCTTCATAAGGGAGGTGCCCCAGCCCAGTAATCATTTTAGGGCTCTCTTCTGCACCTTTTCCAGTTCCAGCTTACTACAAGCATGTGCTTGGAATGGATAACATTCGTAAGTAGAGGGCCTGAGCCCTCAGGCACTTTGGGCCAGAAAAAGTAGACCTCGGCCTGTTCAAAGTTGGACAGCCCTGCCCTATGCATTTTGCTGCCTCAAAAGATTTTCGTGGTTCATATACTGCGGTCCCGGTATATTGCGGGACCGCAGTATATGAAAGGCAAGGGCCCTCGGGTTTAAGCTGCTTGGGCCTGTTTGAGGCCAACCTGCACTTAACCCAGGCCTGACAGGCTGCCCCAAGTGGGCCTCCGAGGGGCTTCCCGGGCCTGTCAAAGGCCCCAGAAGTGGTTTCCGACAAACTGGAAGTGACTTGCCAGTGATTTCCATTGCAAGAAACCACTTCTCCTGACCTGAACTGCCAACATCCCCATATCGCGGATTTTCAATTATCGCGGGTCGGTTTGGGTCCCTAACCCCCGCGATAGGTGGGGGGTTACTGTATCACACTGCCCCACGTTGGGTGCCTTGCTTTCCCCCACATTCTTGTTTGCTTTCTAGTTCCGAAAAGAACCCTTTCCCCGGATTGAACTCCAGGATGGGGTCGCACACGCCTCACTTCACCACCCTGAGCTTCCACTCCTGGAGACTAGCTGAGAAAGTGAGTGAACTCCTCCGATTCAGGGCAGCAGTTGAGCGGGTTGGGGAACAACAACACACGGGCCCCGGGATCATCAGTTTGTCTCCGTGATACCTGACTCTGCTCTGTGCTTTGCCTCGCCTTGCTCGCGCGTGACAATGGGCGCTTTTACACAACCCCTAAAATCCGAGGCAAAGGGCTCCCAGATGCGGAGCTTAAAATTGTTTTCCCACCAGCTCCGGACTTAAAAAAAAATTAAGTACGGTCACGCCCACCTAAGCGCGTCCCAGCGCATTTTCCAAGTACCTGGTCTCCGAAGGTGAAAAATTTTCTGATGCGGATTGCAAAGCAGTGAGTGTCGGGCTCTTCTCCCTTCTGTTTTTTTTTTTTTTTGCCCCCGCCCCTTTAAGAGACTGGAATGCTTCCTGGGGCAGCTCCCCACGGTAGAGCAGAGGTGAGCCTGCATTCTTTTTTCCCTTTTTTTCTCCCTCCCTTCACGCAGACAGGAGCAAGGGAGTGCAGAGGGGTGGGGACACAGCAAGAGGAACAAACCCCCAAGATCTCTGTCCGAATTTAAGTTGCCAGCGGATCTTAGGGGTCATGTAAAAGCGCCCAATAATTGGTCGGTTCCAAGAGTCAGGGATACTCAGAAGTGCAGGATCCTGCTCCCAGGGGGGGGGGGGCAATGAATGGTTCTCCGAAAGGCTGCCAAAAGGAGACCACCCCCAGAGCCTGTTTGACCTTGTAGGTGCTGCTCTAAAAGGAGGTAGATTTGTACCTCCGCAAATCATTTGATCACATGCTGCTATTCAGAGCTGTACCAACGCAGCTCATCGCCATGGGCAAAATTTAACCGTGCATCTAAAGCAGTGGTTCTCAACCTGTGGGTCCCCAGACGTTCCTGGACTGCAACTCCCAGAAGCCTCCACCACTCGCTGTGCTGGAAGGGGTTTCTGGGAGTTGCAGTTCAGGAACATCGGGGGACCCACAGGTCCAGAAACCACTGGTCTAAAGCAAGCCCTGTGAAGTAAATTCCTTTCGGTGACTGGTACTTTGTCCTCCAACTCCTTTTGTGTTGCTTGGCTTTTTTAATTCCTAATTTTCCATTCACTTTGGGACTTGGCATGGACCTTATTTGATTTGTCTTCTGAGCAGCCCACCTCCTTTGCTTCTCACCTCGTTGTTCTGTCAGCGTGATTGTTCTCTCAACTTGCTGAGAAACGATAGTTGTTTAATTTTACCGCCTGCCTTCGTTTCCCTCTGATTAAAAGGAACAAGTGTCAATGAAGGCTGGTTCACAGCAACTCATCAGCTAAACCTTGAATCGATCGATTCCCACACAAAGCACACTCACTTATAGTGGTGATGTCACGGGTGTCATCATTTATATTGACATCCTCCCTCCAAATAAACACTTAGGCATGGATAATGGAAAGTGGCCCCTCCCAGCTTCCCGAGACCCTGCCTTGAACTCCAAAGAGCTACTTATGATTTAAAGATAGGGAAGAGGTTTGCTCTCCGTCACTCGCGGTGTTCTGCAAGGTTATGGAAAACTCAGATGTAGACCAGAGCTTTGCCAAGGCAGGTTCGGCGGGGCTGTACGTCATCAGGGACCCAACCTGCACCCACGAGCACTTAGACCGTCTTCCTTGTTTACGTTCGGTGACTTTTACAGACTCTGGATGTAGCCACGGGGTGTTTTCTTGGCCTCTCTGATGCTCTTGATTTCCCACCCTTCACATACAGGGGGCAGAGCTTGGCGAATTTCCTGCACACGGCTTGGATTTCCCCGCTGCCTGTGGAAACTTGGTCTTCCGGTGGATCCCAGATAGGCGGCCCCGACATCCGCGGCCGGAGACGTCGACCCCAAAAGCGTGAGTGGCAGGCTTGCCTAACCGAGTGGCCCACACAGGGTGAGCCTGATGGGGTGTCTCTGAATGGCACTGCTTGGAGATAATTCTTTTCATGGCCAGCAGGCGGCACATGGTAGCACATGCCAGGCAGTCGCTGAAAGCAGACCCTCATTTCTGCTGGGTTTGCTGATTTTATTGAACATTCCTTCCTTCCTTCCTTCCTTCCTTCCTTCCTTCCTTCCTTCCTTCCTTCCTTCTATCCATCCATCCATCCATCCGTCCATCCAATCCAATCCAATCCAATCCAATCCAACCTATCCGTCCAATCTCTCCAATTTCCCCCTCCTTTCCTCCCTCCAACCATCCGATCCATCCTTAGAAATCCACTCATCACCTACCCAGCATCTGATGGACGCCCGAGGCGATGTTTTCTTTACAAGATCTTCTACAGTGAAACCAGTGGGCACCTAGGGAGAATTTTGCTTGGCTGTTTTCCTTCCTTCCTTCCTTCCTTCCTTCCTTCCTTCCTTCCTTCCTTCCTTCCTTCCTTCCTTTCTTTCTTTCTTTCTTTCTTTCTTTCTTTCTTTATTTCTTTCTTTCTTTCTTTCTTTCTTTCTTTCTTTCTTTCTTTCTTTCTTTCCAGCCAAGCATGGGCTCCCATTGCTTCTTAAAGTCATCCCAAAACGCTACGGGTAGGTGGGTGAGCCTCGTTATAGCTAGAGATGTAAAATATCCAGAAACTTTGGTTGGGGTGGCGAAATGTAAAAACAAAACAAAACAAAACAAAAAAACCTCTCCTGTCTCCCTCATTTTTTCCATTCCCCCACCCCCAAATATTTTTCCCCGTGGCTTTAAAATTATAGAAATCTTACACCTTTATTAATCTGGAAGTTGAGTCATGGCAACTGGACTTCTTTTCTTGAGAGACTGAGACGTTTCACTGCTCACCCAAGCAGCTTCGTCAGTCGGAGGAAAGCCATTTTATAGTTCATTTTGACCTCCTGTCACCCTGCTCTGAAATAGGCTCATAGGATGAATAACGGCCAGCTCGTTAGGTGGACAATAGGCTTATTATGTGGACAATGGCCCACCTTTGGGCGTTTATACACGACCCCTAAACTCCGGGGCAAATGGCTCCCAGCTCCGGAGCTTACAAATGTTTCCCCACCAGCTCCGGAGTTTACAGGAAATTAAGTGTGGCCACGCCCACTTTAGCGCGACCCAGCACACCTTTCAAGTACCTGCTCTTCCCTCATGAAAATTCCTTGATGCGGTGTAACGATAGTGAGTGCGGGGCTCTCCTCGCTTCTGTTTGTTGTTGTTTCGGCTCCCGCCCCTTTAAGAGCTACTTTACAGCTACAGGAATGTTGCCGGCAAGAGCGAGAGGCAGAACGGAGGTGAGCGGCATGCTTTTCTTCCTTTTTTTCTCCCTCCCCTCACGCAGCCAGCAGCCAGGAAGTGCGGAGGGGTGGGGACACAGGAAGAGCGACAAACCCCTAAGATCTCTGGTCCGAATTTAAGGGTAAATTAAAGCGCCCTTTATGACCTTCCCGACACCCATAAAGTATGAGTGGCTAGCCATGGCCTTCATGGTGGAGGTGTGAAGTATTTTTGATTTGTCTGGGGGTCATTGAAATGGCCGCATGATCTTTGTTAATGGTTGGTGTAAGAATGGGTGGGCAGAGCAAGAACTGAGAGGGAGGGTCTCTCGGCTGTCAGTGGTTCCCGGTGTCAGGAATGGGATCTTGGCAGTGAACTTTCTGGTTCCCCCCACTACTTTCCTCCGATGTACTCAGCAGTGGGAAAGAGGGCGTGTGTTCTCCACTGGGACCACCGTTGCCCCTTCGTCTCCACCGTTGGCGTTCACGGCCCGATTCCCTTCTTTAGAGCGGCGTCCACGGAGCGGATGCGCGTGAAGCAGCTTGCACTGGAAGGCATCCTGTCTTGCAAGGACCACCACAAGCCGGTGAGTCTCCTTCCGGCAGGGCCCGAGCTCTCTTTTGCCGCCAGACTGGAATCGTCCTTCCAGGGGCGTCGCCGGGGCTTCAGGTTGCTCGCTGCCCTTGCGCTCTGCTTGGGTTTGTCTGAAAGCAAACGGGATTTTGCAGGTGTGGAGAAATCCTTGCCTGCTTAGTTCCAGGAGGCGACAAGGCCTGAGCTCCTTGCCAAACAAGAGAGGGATCTGCCCTCTGCTGGGCGGAAATGTCTCCATGTGGTTAAGAGGGCTCCTGGTGCCCTGAACATCCCTCTGGGATGAAGGAATAAGGCTGCCCGAGGCACCCCGAGAAGCAGAGGAGAAAGATGGCCCTTCCTTGGGTCCCCACCCGTCCTGGGCCTGCCGCAACCTGGGGCTTTCCGCCTATCGCGGGGGTTAGGGACCCGATCTGACCCGCGGGAATTGAAAATCCGCAATATGCAGATGCTGGGTTGGGTCGAGACTTGGGGGGGGGCTCTCTGGGGGCTCTTGTACTTACCCCAGGCCTGGCGCTGCCCCGAACGGGCCTGCAAGGGGCTTCCCGGGCCCTCGGAGGCCCCAAAAGAGCTTTCTAATCATCCGGAGGTCACTTCCGGTTTACCAAAAGTCACTTCCGGTTTGCGGGCATCTGGATGCCGTGAGCCTGTGTTTTTTTTTTTTGGAGGGGCAGAAATAGTCTGATCCCAACCCTGGGGTGTGGTTGGTTTCAGGCTCCCTACCTCTTGACCAACGGGACGATCTCATTCCACAGAAAACCAAAAAGTCGAATAAAGTTCCTACCGGCGGTCAGCCATACCTCCTTCATCTGAAGAAAAACCAGCCGGTCCCGGTCAGTAAAGCAAAGTAAGTCGGCGTCTGCAAACAGTTTGCAATTGGACGAAAGGGGAAGCCCCCGGAAGGATGCTCCCCCAGGAGAAGGCTCCTATCCAGGTGACATCCTCTCCTCCCCCCACTCCGGAAGCAAAGCGAGGACTCACAAAGCCTTTTGGCTTAGGATCCGGGGCCTTCACCTCTCCAGGACGTTGTCACGTTGTGCCACATTCCGACAGCAATGTGTTACAGTAAACCCCTGCCTATCGCGGGGGTTGGGCACCCAACCTGACCTGCGGTAATTGAAAATCCGCAATATGTGGATGCTGGGTCAGGTCGGGACTGGGGGGGGCCTCTCTGGGGGCTCTTGTACTTACCCCCGGCCTGGCACTGCCCCAAACAGGCCTGCAAGGGCCTTCCCGGGCCCTCAGAGACCCCAAAAGTGCTTTCTCGTGATCCGGAGGTCACTTCCGGTTTACCAAAAGTCACTTCCGGTTTGCGGGGCAGCACTTTTGGGGCCTCCGACGGGGCTCTGGAGGCATTTCCTCCTTATCCCAGGAGGCCTTTTTTCATATACTGCGGACCCGCGATATACCAGGACCGCAATATATGAACCGCGAAAGGGCGGGGGACAACTGTAATACTTTGGGGTCAAAGGGTTGGCGATGCTTTTCATCAAGTGACCGGAGACCCAATGCTCTTCTTGCTCCATGCAGCCCGGGACGCAGAGAGAACGCGCCTTCCAAGGAGAACTCGGGGAGGCAACGGCTGTTCTCCCCATGCCTTCTGCACCTGGCCCCTGTGACCATTCTGGCCAAGGAAGCCGTCCAAGCTCTGTCGGACGGAGGACCCCTGCCAGAGAGCAAGGAGAAGTTCTTACCTTCGTTGCGGCGCAGAAGGCCCCCAGCGTGGACAAATTTGGCACGAAGGTAAATGAGGGCTTCCCCGACAGGAGTTTCTCCTACCGTCCTTTCCCATGGACGTTCATCAGTTGCAGATGCTGTAATAATGCTTTGATAAAGATTTGTTGTCGTTCAGTCGGGTCCGACTCTTCGTGACCCCATGGACCAGAGCTCGCCAGGCCTTCCTGTCTTCCACTGCCTCCCCGGGTTTGGTCAAATCCATCTTGGTTGCATCGATGACACTGTCCAACCATCTCATTCTCTGCCGTCCTCTTTTCTTTTTGCCTTCCATCTTCCCCAATATCAGGGACTTTTCCAAGGACTCCTCTCTCCTCAGGAGGTGGCCAAAGTACTGGAGCCTCAGCTTCAAAATCTGCCCTTCCAGTGAACATTCGGGGTTGATTTCTTTCAGGATGGATTGGTTTGATCTCCTTGCAGTCCAGGGGACTCTCAAGACTCTCCTTGATAAAGATAGCAAGTTGCTATTGAAAGCGTAGCTTACATTTTGGTATCACCTAGCCCAGTGGTTCTCCACCTGTGGGTCCCCAGAGGTTCCTGGACTGCAACTCCCAGAAACCCCTTCCAGCACAGAGAGTGGTGGAGGCTTCTGGGAGTTGCAGTCCAGGAACATCTGGGGACCCACAGGTGGAGAACCACTGACCTAGCCTACTTTTGAAGATGATGTAATTATGTGAGTGACAGTAAAAATTAAGGCATTTATTTTTAAAACCCATTTTACATACCTCGTATACTTCTAGGCGTTCAAGGTGGTAAGACATAACCGTGACAGAGGACACGTTTAGGGAGGAAAAAAATACACAACAACTCAACGTTTTGAATATATCCTAAGCCTAACAGCAGAAATGATTTAACTATTCAATAATAATCAATGTATTAAAGACAAAGAATAGGTAGAGAGCAAGATCAGTGTTTACGGCCACGTGTCAATGCCTTCCGAAAGATCAGGATGATCCAATACAGAAATTGCCAGGGAGAATTTCTTGGGAAGAAACGTTAAACATTGGACACTTCACTTAAGGCAGGCATGTCCAAACTTCGTCCCTCCTGATGTTTTGGACCACAACTCCCAGAATTCTAAGCTTAGATTGCCAGTGACAAAGGACTGTGGGAGTTGTGGTCCAAAACATCTGGAGGGCTGAAGTTTGGACATGCCTGACTTAAGGTTTACCGTAGACCTTGCAAGTCTTAAAGGTGCAAAAGATGCACCAGGAACCATCTAAGGTGGGAATTGGTTTGCAAACCGCACTAGGTTGATCAGACTGTACCCTTCCTCCCCCCCCCACACACACACACTTTCCTGTGAGCTTCTGGAGTCTTAGAACCTGCTTCCACGCTTCATTGTTTCATTGTTGGAAAAGAGGAACTCCAGGAAAAGAGATTCCATCATTCCATCTGAACATTAGGAAGAACTTCGTGACAGTTAGAGCTGTCCGGCAGTGGAATAAGATGCTGCCCCAAAGGAGGGTGGTGGAGTCTCCTTCTTTGGAGTTTTTAAGCAGAGGCTGGATGGCCATCTGTCGGGAGTCCTGTGATGGGGGTTCCTGCATGGCAGGAGGTTGGACAGGATGGCCCTGGAGGTCTCTTCCAACTCGTATGATTCTATGTTGTGTCCATCTTTAGGTCCCCGGGAAGGAGAACGGTTCAAGAAGCGCCCCAAGCCAGATCAAGGCTCCCTTGCCCGTAGAAGATGTTGTAATCCCAGCTCTAAGTGTTTCCAAAATCGGCTTAGAGAAGGTGAGCCCGGCGTGTCTATTCTGGCTCTTTTCAGGGTCGGGCCTGTGAGGCATCTGACCCCTGACCTTGTCGAGGTGTTGAACAGAGCAGGCACGCAGGACAGCAAAGGGGGTGGTTGCCCCAAACAAAAACCCAGGGCTTCCCGCTTGGAGGGAGGCAGTCATCCAGTTTGGTGGGGTCCCCTACCCCCCAACATTTTTGCGAGATGTTCCTCGACTTCTCTTCAGATCAGGTGTACAGAAAGACGCTCGCACGCATCAAGTGCAGTAAACCATGGATAGCAAAGCGTGGGATCGCGAGGGCAGATGAAATTCTAGCGTTGTGTCAGGAAAAGGCGTCCAGTGGGCTGTAGTTGGTAGAGACGCTGGTGGGCATCAGGTTAGCAGAAGGAGAAACCCATCGGAGCCGGTCCCATCCATGGCTGCTCAGACAAACCGTGGAAGTAGGACATCCCGGAGCTTTGAGCTTTGCCAGGCAAGATGCCTTCTCTGGCCGCCTCTCCTTCCATGCCTGACCCAGAAGAACAAGGGTGTGTTTTAGAGCCCTCACTCTGTCTCTGCATTGAGCTTTCAACCATCTTTTCTTCTCTTTCCCCCTCTGCACTTCTCGCTCTTCACCCACTTTCTTTTCTTTACCGATTCTGTTGCTTTGGTTTAAAAAAAAATACAAAAATAGACCAGGTGATACCATTTAGGCTACTTGCAAAATAACCAAACAGTTGCTAGATATTATTATAATATTTAGCAATGTATAATATAAACAGAATATAATATAACACAGGCCTGCACAACAGGTAGACCGCAGGCTGCCGGTAGCCCGTGAAGGGTTCAAAAGTAGCCCGCCAGCCATCAGTAAAAAAAAGTGAGGGGATAAGTTCTCTGCCCCTCCCTCCCCCACCCCAAGGACCCCCACTGCCCCAGCAAAGTTCTGGGTCCGCCAGCCCACTGTCTCAGCCAAGCGGGGCAGTTCAAGGGCCATGGTGCATTGAAATCTGTTCCCTCCAGAACAGATTAATTGGTTTTCAATGCATTCCTATAGGAAACCGCTGCTCTACTAACAATTGTTTTTACTTATGAGCATCTGCTCGGAATGGATAAAATTTGTAAGTAGAGGTTTTCGTGTCGTAGCCCTCAGGCACTTTCGGCTGGAAAACGTAGACCTCGGCCTGTTCAAAGTTGAACAGCCCTGATATAATATAAATGAAACATATGAGCAACTGTTTTGTTATTTTGCTAGTAGCCTGAACGGTATCCCCTGGTCTCTTTTTGCATTTGGTTTTTAGAATGGCTACACAGCTTCCCAACTTGTTTTTTTTTTAAAAAAACCTCTCTTATCTTATTTTCTTCCTTGGGCGCTACAGGGAAGGAGACAGATCATTCTGGGGACGGGCGAAGGAGCCTGTGCATCGTTTCCAGGCATTGTTTTCTTATTTATACGCCTTTGGTCTTTGCTATTGAATCCTTTAGCTGGGTCGTGAAAGGAAACCGGAATGCAGAGCAGGCAGTGGGTCCAAAAGCTTAGGGCCGTGGGTTTCCTGATGCTGGGTGTTGTCTGTTCTCGCGGAGGCCCGTCCTCACACCCACCCAAAATAGATTGTGGCATGGAGGAATCTCGGCTCTTCCCTCCCCACCATTGCTGCTTCCAAAGATGCTTTTACACGACCCCTAAAATCTGAGGCATAGGGCTCCCAGATGCGGAGCTTAAAATTGTTTTCCCACCAGCTGCGCACTTTAAAAAAAATTATGTATGGCCACGCCCACCTAAGCACGTCCCAGCGCATTTTAAAAGTACCTGGTCTCCGGAGGTAAAAAAAAATTCTGATGCGGATTGTAAAGCAGTGAGTGTTGGGCTCTCCTCCCTTCTGTTTTTTTTTTTTTGCCCCCCGCCCCTTTAAGAGACTGGAATGCTTCCCGGAGCAGCTCCTGACCGCAGAGCGGAGGTGAACCTGCATTCTTTTTTCCCCTTTTTTCTCCCTCCCTTCACGCAGACAGGAGCAAGGGAGTGCAGAGGGGTGGGGACACAGCAAGAGGAACAAACCCCCAAGATCTCTGGTCCGAATTTAAGTTGCCAGTGGATCTTAGGGGTCGTGTAAAAGCGCCCCAAGTTCCCTCCAAGCAAGGAAAAGAAGGGGTGCCCATTAAAGCTCCTGGCAGAGGCATGCTCTTAGAGCGGGGTATGTCAAGCCCTGCACACAGAGCACACACACAAACAGGGTTCAGTTCTTTGCCAAGATCTTTAGTGGAAAGCCAGGCATGTTCAAGTCCTTTGCCAACAATCAAGTGCCAGATAAATAACAGAATCCAACTCCCAGCAATTAACAGTCCAAGTCAAAACCAGAATATCTCACGGAAACCAGATGCCAAACCCAAGGGAACAGATTAAGCCGTTGTCCACGAAGCCAGTCCGAAATCAGGAAACAGAGCCAAGGTCACAGACAGGAACGTGGTTGCAAGTTCAAATGATGCGTTGCTCCCACAGAGAGCTCAAGGTGAACTTACCAGCTTTATCCCAAAACAGGGAACACACCCTTACTTCTGGAAAGGCTCCTGCTAGTACTCAGGGCTTCCCAACCTGATTCCCCGTCTAGCATCAAAGACCCTTTCCCTAGCTCTCCTGGTAGCACGTCTTTGCAGAATCCTGCTCATAGCCCTTCTAGGGGGAGAAGATATGTTTTCAGCTGAGTCATCAGACCCAGCTGCCTGCTGACTTGAGCTGCAAGGCTCCTCCAGCAGCTCTTCGCCATTTCACCCTTCAGAGACAGGTTCTGTGCCAGCCAGGGTCCTGGCAGGGTAGGTGGAGGCTGAGTTAACGTCACTGTGGGGTGCTCCCAGGTCCTCCAAGGATCCCACCTAAGATGCCTTCCGGCATTGGCTGCTCATCGCAGCCAAGTCTGGGAAGCAGCCTCTGGGGAAAAGCCCGAGAGGTTTGGGAATTGCGCCCGTGTTTGGGGAATCTTCATTGGGCTGAAAAATGCTATCAGGGCTACTGCTGCTGCTTCTCCCCAGTCTGCAGGGGGCCGGAGCCCGCCGGGGGCCACTCCGAGAAAGAAGAGGCCGGTGAAGTTTGTGGAGTACAAGAGCAAAACAGCCAGCTTCTACATGGGAGGTGAGCAGCGGGGGTGGGTGGTGGGGGGCTGGTCTCCCCACCCCGCGGCCCTGCTTTGGGCTGCGGCGACAGCTTTTCCATCCTGGATGAGCGTGGAGTTGCGGGCGGGGTGTGAAGCATCTGCGGAGAGAGGAAAAAATGAGGCCCTTGGCCCCCGTGGCCGTTTTCCTGTCCCCAGCATGTCGGAATTGCTCCTGGGACCTCGTGAGAAAATAGACAGAGCCATGCCGGATCCAACTTAAGGCCCATCTCCCATTTGGGGGTGCCAGTCGATCGCCTGGGGGTGGTGGAGGCCCCCGCTGGCCACGCATCCAACCTCCCCTCCCCAAACTTCTGTGCGAAGCAGCCCGCGCCGTTTGTGCCCTGTCCCTTGCTCACATCTTTCATTTTTTTTGCTTTGGTTCCTCTTTTAGGGTACGAGGATTTTGTGCCCCGCCTCTCGAGAACCGAGACCCAGTACAACCAGTACTGCCGGCACCTGGCCAGCCGGAAGGAGGCGGACGCCCTCCCACCGAGGCAGCCTCCAGCCGTCCACCACCGGGAGCCCAGGCCGAAGGAGACCGTCCAGGCACCGGAGGAGGAGGAGGAGGAGGATCCGCTCCCGCAGTTCCCGTCGCCTCCGGGACACCCCCCTCCCCCTCCCCCCTCCCCCTTGATCTCAGAGTTCAGCTACCACCTTTCGGCCTAGATCCCGTGGCGTCGGGAGTGTGCAGGCCGTAGCCGACTCCAGGGAGTCTCTCATGCTCAGGGGGAGTGTTTGGGTGCCCTTGGTTGTAGCATCATTAAAATTCCTGCTCATCCCGTTGGCTACCTGCGTGACCCTTGCTGCTGCCGCACCGCCCCCAATAAGAATAGTAAAGCATTGTTTTGGTTTGCGTTTTGCTTTCGGCGGTGAGGATTTTTGAGTGCATCACGGGGTGGGAGAAACATTTGGAGTGTGTTAAGTACAGTGGTCCCCCGCCCTTTCACGGTTCATATACTGGGGTCCCGCTATGTCACGAGACCGCAGGACCCTGAAAGGGCTCGAGGGAGGGGGAGAAAGGTTTTAAAAGCCAGGGCTTTTTAAACCTTTCCCCTCCTTCCCCAAGCCCCGGGCTCCAGCTGATTGGCGCTGGGGTGGGGAATCAAAAGGTGTTTCTCTCCCACCCCAGCGCCAATCAGCTGGAGCCCAGGGCTTGCCTCCATGGAGGCATTGCACGCCACTCCCCTGCATCTTGGGGTGGTCGGGAGAGGCGGCGCCATGTTTAAAATGACTTTAAACAACAGAGCCATTTGCTTGGCTTTGTTGCTTAAAGTCGTTTTAAATATCGCTTGCCGCTTCTACCATCCCACACCCCGGGGCACAGGGGAGGCGGCAAGCGATGTTTAAAATGTCTTTAAGCAACGGAGCCACGCTGGCTCCATTGCTTAAAGACATTTTAAACATTGCACACACTCCTGGCCCGACCCGACCTGCACCCGCATGTCGCAGATTTTCAATGATCGCGGGTCAGGTCGGTCCTTAACCCCCGCGATAGACGAGTGGGGGGGGGTTACTGTACACAGAACCAGGGCTAGCAGAGGCACACAGGAGCTCCTGGACAAAGAGTCGAAGAGAATTGATTTGCGAAGCATATTCCGTTTGAGGCGTCCAGCTAAAGGAGCAGCCAGTAATAAAAAAAAAAACCTTCCGTGGGGTGGTTTTTACATGCCAATCTTCTGTTCCATTCCCCAGCTTCCTGCAGCCGCCACCCCCCACTTGCAGAAGCTCTGACCGATCTTGAAAGCCGGTTCACAAAAGCTGCTCCTTCATAGACGTGTCTTTTCCCCTGCCTGCCACAGAGAACCGGGCGACATCCGTTGACGAGCCTGGTTCCCTCTAAGTGTAGCTGTGTGGGATAATAAGAACATAAGAAGAGCCCTGCTGGATCAGGCCAAAGGCCCATCTAGTCCAGCTTCCTGAATCTCACAGCGACCCCACCAGATGCGTCTGGGAGCACACGAGGCTAGATCTCTGTCTCCTGATACCACTCCTCTGCATCTGGTCCTTGAAGTACCTCGGTTTTAAGCCTGGAGATGACACATCTCCATCATGGTTTGTCACCTGGGATGGACTTTTCCTCCAGGAATCTGTCCAGTCCCCTTTTGAAGGCATCCAGGCCAGATGCCATCCCCACCTCCTGGGGCAGGGAGTTCCACAGACTAACAACGGTCAGTTCTCCCCTCCTTCCCCGAGGTTTGGGTGAGTTGTGGCGCAAGAGGTTTTAATTCTGAGGGAGAAAATGTTACTGGCCCCTCGCAGTCCACCTTGCGACGGTCGTATCCTTTCCAGAGCGAGGTTCGATGCAACAATGGGGGCCCCAGGCGGGCATTCTGAGTCTCAACGCAGCATCTCAGTGTCCATGCAGAGCCAGGCAGGATGCATGCTTCCCAGGCATCTGGGTTTCTCACCCTGTGGGTTGCCGGCACGCTGTTTATCCCAACGGCTCCTTGTGAGCGAGAGGAATTTCACCAGACCCTTGGGATGGAGTTGGGTGGAAAAGAGAGAGAGAGAGAGAGAGAGAGAGAGATGGTGGCTCCTTTGCTTTGGTGTTTTTTGGCCTTCCTTTAGAAGTTTTTGTCTCCCAGCATGGTTTGTTCCGGCTGTGGTTGCGGCTGCTTGAGCATGAATGGGAGCTGTGAGGAGGAGCACAGAGTTGCTGCCCCGAATGCTCCTCTGCTTTCACTCACCTAGGCTGATTCTTCACGTCCATCTCATCGCTGTTCACGGTCCCGCTTGGGACCGGTACGAAGTAATCTAATTGCACATCTATTGCGGGACAAGGGGAGTTGGTCCCGACCACGCCTCCTGAACTACGATCTAAGCGGGATGACAGATTCCCCTCCCTGGCCTCGGGAATCTGCTCGTCACGCTTCTCATTCCGAGACGAGTGCCCGTGAGGTAAGGCTCATCACGCAACATGCCATTCTCCGTCTAGTGGCCAGAGTGGGAAGTGCCATTCGCCAAGACATTCCCTATGGAGTCAGCAACGCAGCGCAGAGAGATTAAAAGACAAATGCCTCAAACTTAACTCCATAACGCATTTAAAGCAAGGCTTCGGAGAATCGAAGCATCGAAAAACGGAAGGTCGGGGCCGGAAAAAAAACAACGGAGAACAAAGGCATGGAATTTCACATCTCATCACGGAACAAGGACGTGCGGTAACAGTCATGCCGGTATCATCCATCACGCCCGTGCGTACACGGGAACAGGGACAGAAACGGAAGAAGACCATGTGACCATGACCGACATCCACACGCAATGAACATCCTCCCGGGACGAGAATGGACGTGAAGTAACCATCCAGAGGGGAACATCTTCCTGCCTAGGACCAATTCTTCCACCTGGGGGGTGGGGGAGACGAGGCTCCGCAAGGCAGCCTCTCTGGCTTCCGTCCAGATGCCTCCAGAAGAAAAACACCCCTCCGTCTTGGCAACCTGGCAGGCGCAGAAGGCAAAATCCTTCCCGCTTTGCCCGGGCGCCTTGGCAACTCCACCGAAGAAGGGAAAACACGTCGGCCGAGTCTCCTTCTTGTCCCCGGGATGTTTTCTCCGGAGGCCTTTTCTTCTCTCTCCTTTGGTGCATTCTCAGCCCCACCGTGCGTTCACTCGGCACCAGAACTCAGGGCGGCCTGCTTTGAGGTGCCTTCCGTCGCCCAGTTGGGGAAGGTGGAGTTTGACCCATAAAACCCAGAGGTCGACCCGCTTGGCAGGATCCGGCCGTTGCTCCCTGGGTCTTGGTGTGCGAGAAGGAAAGGTTCCCGGGGTGGTGGACATTTTGGGCTCTCCCTTGGAGGTGAAGAGGGGAGCCCCGAGTGGAGATCCATACCAGAGGACCCTTTGGTATCTTGGACCAGCGAAAGAGGAGGAGGAGGAGGAGGAGGCTGGCCAGGTAAGACCCACCTGACAACCTTTTCCCTGCAGAGTTGGAGAAATTGGTACATTTGTGAGCTTGCATAGCCTTCTTTTTTGGGGGGGGAGGCGGGGTGGTGGTCAAATTCCTTCTCACTTCCTGGAGACTCTTCTGGCAATCTGAGACTTACCACATATACTCGAGCATGTCGACCCGAGCATAAGTCGAGGCCCCTAATTTAAACCCCCAAAAAAACTGGGGAAACTTATCGACTCGAGGATACGTCTGGGGTGGGAAATGCAGCAGGGCCTGGCAGCTCCTCCTTTGCGAGCCGGGGGAGCGGCGTGTGATGTTTAAAATGACTTTTAGCCACCGAGGCAAGTCATTTTAAACATTGCGCGCCGCTCCCTCATGATGCAATTGTTTCATCGGCCCTGAAAATAAGGGAAAATGGCAGCTCCTGGGAGTGGGGTCCCTCTGCCCCGACAGATGGGGGCGCTTCCAAAGCCGGGACCGAGGAGCCGTGCTCTGGAAGCCAGAGGATCTGATTCGGGATGGAGAACGAGCAGGACAGGTGGCCCCTGATGTCCAGTGAGGAGGAAGGAGGGCCGTCTCCCTGGGAAACCTGTCCGGGGCTTTTCTCCTTTTCTCCTGGTGGACTTTGTCCCTGGACTCTCTCATCCCTCTCCAAACCGATGCCTGATTCAGCGATCAACCAGTCACGGGTGGCTTATTCCCCTTCCCTCCTCTTCCACCCCTGCTTCTCTCTCACACTTTCCTGCCTTTCAACCCGAAGAGCGGCTTTCTTCCCTAAAAGGTGGGTAGGGGAAAAAAGGAATAAATACAACACTATCCAGGGAGGCTTGGAAGAAGACACAGTAGCCCTCGGGAAGAGGCCCCTGCCGCCTCGCTTCCCTGCACCATCTGAGATAACACTGGCCAGCACCGCAGGGCTGTTGTAGGGAGGAACAAGAGAGAGAGAGAGTCTGTGAAGATTCTCAGTCATCCAGGTGAGTTTATCTGGAAGTTGAGTCATGGCTACTGGACCGATGAAGCTGTTTGGATGAACAGTGAAACGTTTCTATCTCTCAAAAAAGAAGTCCAGTAGCCATGACTCCACTTCTAGAGAAAGAGAGAGAGAGAGAGAGACTGAGAGACTGTGAAATGCCCCGGGCGGCTGGGCGACCCCTTGCCATGCCAAGGAGGAGGGCTCCGCCTGCCAGCCCCGAGGTCGGCAGGCAGGCCATCTCTGCAGCTGCCTGGGACGCTCCTCCTTATAGTCTCTTTCTCCTAGCAGGGATGGATCCAGGCTCCTGTGCCGAAGACGGGCCGGTCCTGGGGGAAGGAAGCCTTGCAGGTGTGCCATCGTCACCCAGAAGGCAAGCCGAGTTGTTACGACGGCGGCGGCGGAGGAAGATTAGCCCGGCGTGTGTGAAAGGCAAGGGTAAGTCCTATCGGGGGGAAAGGAAAGGGGCAAACAGAGGGTAGGAGCGCCTTCTGGAGGGGTGGCAGGTAAGAACATAAGAACCTAAGAAGAGCCCTGCTGGATCAGGCCAAAGGCCCATCTAGTCCAGCTTCCTGTATCTCACAGCGGCCCCACCAGATGCCTCTGGGAGCACACGAGACTCGATCTCTGTCTCCTGATCCCATTCCCCTGCATCTGGCACTTGAAGTAAGTTTTAAGCCTGGAGATGACACATCTCCATCATGGTTTGTCACCTGGGATGGACTTTTCCCTCCAGGAATCTGTCCAATCCCCTTTTGAAGGCATCCAGGCCAGGTGCCATCCCCACCTCCTGTGGCAGGGAGTTCCACAGACTAACAACACACTGGGTGAAAAAAATATTTTCTTTGTTCTCACTCTCCCAGCCCTCAATTTGAGTGGATGTCCCCTGGTGTATTTTGTGAGAGGAAGAAGAGTGCCCCTCTATCCACTTGACTCACGCCCTGCATTAGTTTGTAGCATGAAGAATGGTCATCTCCCACCCACCCCACCCCGCCGCCGCTGATATGGTGGGCAGGTTTGTAACCCTTCCCATGAGAGCCTTTGCTACCTTGTCCCAGGAATCTATGGTTTTTAATTTAATTATTTTTTTGCGGCAAGGGAAAGGGCCCAAACGGCGTTTCTGTGATCCGGTCTCTATGTACAGAGGCGCCCGCGTAGGGCAGAAAGTTTCTGTCGTCAGTAGAAGCTCCGTAGGGGTGTGTTTGGCAGCGGCCGCCCCGGCACTCCTTGGCTGGCGACGCGCGGAGGGTGTGCTCAGGAGTGGCTCTGTTTTCAAACTCGCCAATGGCTGCCCGAGGCTGTTCAAACAGTGGCGGTTGGCAGGCAGGCTGGCAGGCGAGGCGTCGGTGGCCTGTTTGTTTCCCTGGGACTCCAGAGGGAGGGAAAGGACATACAGACAGACAGACAGACAGAACAGGCAGGCAGGCAGGCGTGAACTTGATGGGCTGTCCGAGAAGCAGGTGGGGAGGCAGCCTGGAGCGGCTGGCTTCCCCCTGCGTCCCTTTCTCTGCCCACCCGGCCGGCCGCTCTCGGCCTGCCTTCTGCACGAAGACGTTTGGTGAGTCTCCCCTTATAACATGAAGAAGAACTTCCAGGGTAGTTATAAACAAAAGAGGGGAAAGGGGACATCCTTGCCTAGTACCTTTGTGTATATTGACTTTGTCTGTAAGGTGACCGTTGACTACAATCCTGGTATTTTGAGTAGAATAGATTTGTTCAATAGCTCGCAACATTCTATGGCCACACTGGAGATAATCTAATTGAGTTTTGAGTAAAGACCAGGATACATTATCGAAGGCTTTCTCAGCGTCGATGAATGCGAAAGCTACTTGCTTCTCGGGGTGAGATTCGTAATATTCGTAACTTTTCTTAGAAAGATCTTTGAAAATTAAAATAGAGTTTAGACCAGAACTATTTCTGTTAAATATAGTAGATATGAATATTTCTTATGATCAGAGATATGTACTTCATCATGTAATTGTTGCTGTAAGAATACTGTACGCGAAACTTTGGAAACAACCAATCACGCCAACAGAGAAGGATCTTCATGGAAAGATAAGAGAATGCATCGAAATTGATAAACTCTCTGGTTATTTAAAGGGAGACTACGACGAGATCTTTCGGGAAAGATGGCAAGAAGTAACAAATTTATTAGTATTGTGACAGCATTTGGCAATTTTAGCAATATGTTTAATTACTATTTCTATTTTGCTTGATACACTCAATGTAAATCTTAAAAACTGTATCCCCCCTTTCTTTCCTTTTTTTTCTTTTTTCTCTTACCCATACTCCTTCCCTCTGTTCCCCTCTTAAAAATCCAATAAAAATTTATTAATAAAAAAAAATAAAAAAATAAAAAAAAGAAGACGTTTGGTGAGTCCTGGGGAGGGGGTGTTCCAGGACGTGGGGGCAGACGGCAGTAGGCCGCGGTGCCAGAGCCAGCGGCCAGGAGCCGTTCCTTCCGGCTGGGGACAGGCGCCTGCCCTCAAGGCTTTGGACCGTCCAGATGTTCCAGGCCTCTTTTGCAGCTGCTGCACCTGCAGCAGCAGGAGAGACAAGCAGCGGCATGCATGTGGGGACAGGCCGTAATTCCACGGTCTCCCCCACCACCACCCTTGCCTGTGCTGCAAGTAAAAGAGTTGCACTCGTCCCCACCCCAAGAGCCCCTCTGGCACTTGGGGGGGGGTTGGAGGGAGCTAAGCCTTGCCCTGGGCATCAGAACCCAAAGCGAGGAGAGCCCGGCACTCACTGCTTTGCAATCCGCATCAAAAAAAAATTTCACCTTCAGAGACCAGGTACTTGGAAAATGCGCTGGGACGCGCTTAGGTGGACGTGGTCGTCCTTAATTTTTTTAAAAGTCCGGAGCTGCTGGGAAAACAATTTTAAGCTCCCCATCTGGGAGCCCTTTGCCTCGGATTTTAGGGGCCGTGTAAAAGCGCCCTAAGACGAAGTTGGAGAGGTCAGACCTCCCAGCTCCTAAGTCTGGGTTCCCTAACCGCTGGGCAGCACTGTCGTCATTGTTTGCCTCCTCTCCTCCAGGACAGCTGAAGCTCTCCATCAACCTCCAAGGCAAGGACCTCGTGCTCCATGGTGAGTTACCTGTCGGAGCCCCCCCACGAAGGAAACGGGGAGGCCGATTGTGTGCCAGAGGCCGCATCAAACCCACGTTCAGGCTGCCGTGAGACCCATCTCTGGCAGAGCAACGTGCACCCAGCCTAAGGATCCTCCTGGGGTAGGGATTAGACACAGCCATTCATGGACACCTCCCCTCCTTCCGCAAGGATGGGACCCCCCCCAGTCCCTTGTTGGATTCTAAAACCCTCAATCCTGTAACTCGGCGCCTTCAGGAAGGATCACGTTCGGTTTGGACCCAGGCTCAAAGGGAGACTTATCCCTGTGATCCCCAGTGGAAGGTGTGTGTGTGTGTGTGTGTGTGTGTGTGTGTGTGTGTGTGTGTGTGTGTGTGTGTGTGTGTGTGTGTGTGTGTGTGTGTGTGTGTGTGTGTGTGTGTGTGTGTGTGTGTGTCCTGCGTGCACAAGGCGATGTGGAGTCAGATATCGATGCTGGTTCTGCAAGATGGCCAGAAGGCAAACAGTCAGGAGACGGTGTGTGTGTTTGTGTGTCTCTCTCTGTGTGTCTCTCTCTCTCTGTGTGTGTGTCTGTGTGTGTCTGTGTGTGCATGCAAGAGAGAAAGAGTAAGGGAGATCAGTTGGGGGTACCAAGCCAGCTTTCAGTCCACCCATCCTTTTTTGCTGTTCACAAAAGACATTTTCCCTTTGAAATGCAACTGAATTATTCTTTTTTCCCCCCTCCCTTTCTCTTCCACCTGAGTCATGGAAGCCAAGGGCCTGACGGGGAAGGGCTGCCGGATGTGCGACTCCTTTGTCAAGGTGGGCTCGTGGGCCTCCATGGTGTGTGTGTGTGTGTGTGTGTGTGTGTGTGTGTGTGTGTGTGTGTGTGTAGGGGGGGCAGGGCTAGTGCTGCGACCCCCCCCACTCCTCTTGGCGGTTATTATTTCCCCCCCTCTCCCCGCCTTTGCCCCAGAGGGCTCCTGCCCAGCTCTTAGCTCCCTTCCTGCCTCAGGCCCTCCTCCAAACCGAGATGCTGCTGACTACATTGTCTGCGGGCATTGATTTTTTTGCGGGCGGGTGCCTATAAAGAAGCCAGACCCCCTTCCTGCCAGGCAGAGGCAGCGACTGCTAGGCTTGGAGTCAGAGCCAGAGGAGGAGGAGGAGGAGGAGGAGGAGGAGGAGGAGGAGGAGGAGGAGGAGGAGGGAGGAGGAGGAGGAGGAGGAGGAGGAGGAGGAAGAAGAAGAGGAAGAGGAAGAGGAGGAAGAGGAGGACAGGAGGAGGAGGAAAGGAGGAGGAAAGGAGGAGGAGGAGGAGGGAGGAGGAAGAGAAGGAAGAGGAAGAGGAGGAGGAGGAGGAGGAGGAGAGGAGGAGGAGGAGGAGGAAGAGGAGGAGGAGGAGGAGGAGGAGGAGGAGGAGGAGGAGGAGGAGGAGGAGGAGGAGGAGGAGGAGGAGGAGGAGGAAGAGGAGGAGGAGGAGAAGAGGAGGAGGAGGAGGAAAGGAGGAGGAGGAGGAGGAGGAGGAGGAGGAGGAGGAAGAGGAGGAGGAGGAGGAGGAGGAGGAGAAGAAGAGGAGGAGGAGGAGAAGGAAGAAGAAGAGGAGGAAAGGAGGAGGAGGAGGAAGAGGAGGAGGAGGAGAGGAAGAGGAGGAGGAGGAGGAGGAGGAGGAGGAGGAGGAGGAGGAGGAGGAGGAGGAAGAGGAGGAGGAGGAGGAGGAGAAGGAGGAGGAGGAAGCTCAGGGAGAGATGCTGGGCCCTGGGGAGCAAGTGTGAGACCCAGGAGGCCCCGGGGGGGGGGCAGAGGGCACCTCCTTGGCCGGTGCTCTCTGCTGCATCTCCTAAGGAGCACAAGCACCTGTCTGGTGATTGCTTGCTCGCTCTCGGCCGCCGCCGCCGAGTCTCCCAAGGATGCCGGGTAAGATGCCGTGTCCTAAGTCAGGGATCCCAAACAGCCCCTCTTTTCTCCTGCCCTGACCTCTTTCCAGCAGAGAGCCCTTTAGCTTCGCCTCCTTGGGCGTTGGATGCCCACCAGCCCTGGGGACGCCTTCGCTTCACGGCATTAGTTTGGAGAACGGACGAGAACCCACCGAGAACCCACCACCCTCCCTTCCAAATTCTGGGGCACATTGCACCCAGCCCTTGCCATGATTCGGGGGGTGCCTTCTGTTCTTTCCTTGAGATCCCGGGGTCCATCCGTCCCCCGTCTGTTTCCCCCCACACCAACGGAACTCCTTTGCTCAGACATGGGAAGGAAGCAGGGAGTTTGATCGGGCGGAAAAGAGGGCCGAAGGATGGGCCATATTTATTCTTTTTTTTCTCTCTCCAAATCGAGGTGTCCCTCGGGCCGGGCACCGTTGGGAAGCACACGCAGAGAACCGAGACGGTCTCGGGCGGCACGAACCCCATCTTCCACCAGCGCTTTCTGTTGTGAGTACCTCCGCCTGGTGTCAGGGAGGGGAGAGAGAAAGTGTGGGGGGTTGCTTGTTCCTCTGTCCTCTCTGTCCTCATGTACCCGAGGCAGGCTCTGAGTCGAGAACATCCTGGGCAGAGCTGTTTCCATGCAGCTTTGTTTTGTTCTCTTTCTTCTCTCTCTCTCTCTCTTCTGCTGTTCTGCCTAAGGTAAGGAGACTTACGCATGGGGAATCACAACAGCAAGATCTGGAGTGACAGGCCCTGTGTGGCAGCTTCCTGGCCGCTTAAGTACCTTGCTCCGTGCGTGGGGGGGCCAGCCTCCCGCGCTGTCAACAAAAACACACGTGCCCACCTACGTGCCTTCACTTGATGGGCTTCCACCCTTCGCCTTCATCAGTCGGATGGCATCTCGGGGTCTAAACGAAACCAGGGGGGTTCCTTGATTCTAAGTTCCCTTTCACAGGCTTCGGTGGCATCAGGGCATCAGGGCAGATAAAAAAGCCTTCCCGCGAGTTCTGTGGCTTGCTGTGGCACGTGGACGAAACCGGGAGTCGTCTCGGGTGGCCGGGGTTGGATTTGGAATCGTGGCTCTGGAACAGGATTGGCGCCGAGCGAATGCCTCTCCTCCCCCCCCACCCCCGGGCTGTGTTTCTTTCCATGTCACCTTGTCTTCTGACTTTCTCCGAGTCAGTTAGCGCCTACCGGGCACCGGGCTGTTACTTTTTTCAGGGTGTAACGGAAAGGGGATGGGACAGCTGTCCGGAAAGTGGTCCAAACGTTGACCCGCCGGGCAGCCTCTGCAGCTGGCGTGGTGGCCAGCTCTGATTCTCAGACACCAGCAGGACAACACACAGAGAGAAAGAGATTGAGAGAGAGAGAGAGAGAGAGAGAGAGAGAGAGAACCTGTAGTCCATGTCTGATTTTGACTTCTTCAAAAAGTGGCTACCTCTGGCGGGGCGGTGGTGTCCCTGGGAACTGCGTGACCCTCTCTCCTTGGTGTTCCAGCCCTTTGCAAGAGGAAGATGGTTGGAAGCGCCTACTGATCACCGCCTGGAACCGCCAACGGGACTCTAGGTAAGGAAGATGCGGGGGGGGGGAGAGAGAGAGACAGCCAGACAGCCAGTGAGAGAGAGAGGCAGACAGACACACACACACACACACACACACACACACACACACACACACACACACACACACGGGGGCAGGGGGGGCTGCATGTCTGAGCCTTCCTTTTGTCAGGCTTGTCCGAAGCTGCTGGCTGGACAACTTCCAGGTAAACTCACCTGGATGACTGAGGGCCTTTTGACACGACCCCTAAGATCCGCTGGCCACTTAAATTTGGACCAGAGATCTTAGGGGTTTGTCGCTGTTCCTGCGTTCCCACCCCCTCTGCACCTCTGGCTGCTGGCTGCATGAGGGGAGGGAGAAAAAAAGGAAGAAAAGAATGCCGGCTCACCTCCGTTCTGCCGTCCCGGCACTGCATTCAGATCTCTTAAAGGGGTGGGGGTGGGGCAAAAAAAGAACAAACAGAAGCAAGGAGAGCCGGGCAGTCACTACTGCTATATCCGCATCAGGAATTTTCACCTCCAGAGAGCAGGTACCTGAAAAGTGTGCTGGGACGCGCTTAGGTGGGCGTGGTCACAGTTAATTATCTGTAAACTCCGGAGCTGGTGGGGAAACAATTTTAAGCTCCGGAGCTGGGAGCCATTTGCGGCGGAGTTTAGGGGTCGTGTACAAAGGGCCTGAGAGAAGCTTCACAGGCAACCTGGTTTGGTTCTCTGACACACACTTTCTCGACCGGTTCCTTCCCAGGCAGAGCGAGCTTCTTGGATGCATGAGCTTTGGCGTGAAGAGCCTGTTGAGCTCCGGAGGAAAGGTACCGAAAGGTCCTGAGGAAGGGGGCCGGGCGGTGGGGTGGTGGTGTTGCTCAGGGCGAGGAGAAGGGCCTCCAGATGCTGCAGCGGGGAGGAGAAGCAGAGGGCAAGAGCGTCGGAAGAGCTCTCGGGGCTCCCCGACAGATAGACACCACCGCTGCGAGGCAGGCCAGATCTGAAATTCCTCCACCTTGTTCCCACTGCAAGGTACAAGCCCGTTTGCTTCAGACAGCTTTGGAGCAGAGACCTCCAGGAGTCGTGTTGGCTGTCCGGAAAGTGGTCCGAACGTTGACCTCGCCGGGCAGCCTCTGCAACTGGCGTGGTGGCCAGCTCTAATTCTCAGACACCAGCAGGACAACACACAGAGAGAAAGAGATTGAGAGAGAGAGAGAGAGAGAGAGAGAGAGAGAGAGAGAGAGAGAGAGAGAGAGAGAGAGAGAGAGAGAGAGAGAGAGCTTTTACACGACCTCTAAAATCCTCTGACAACTTAAATTCAGACCAGAGACCGTGGGGTGTTGTTCCTCTTCCTTTGTTCCCACCCTTCCGCACTCCATTGCTCCTGCCTGCAGTGAGGGGAGGGAGAAAAAAGGGAGAAAAGAATTCAGGCTCACCTCCGCTCACCGGAACAGCCCCGTAAGGATTCCAGTCTGTTATAGGGGACAAAAACAAACAAACAAACAGAAGGCGAGGAGAGCCAGACATCCACAGCTTTACAATCTGCATCGGAATTTTTTTTACCTCCGGAGACCAGGTACTTGGAAAATGTGCTGGGGCGCGCTTAGGTGGGCGTGGTCGTACTTAATTTTTTTTTAAAGTCCGCAGCTGGTGGGAAAACAATTTTAAGCTCCGCATCTGGGAGCCCTTTGCCTCGGATTTTAGGGGTCGCTGTAAAAGCAGCCAGAGAGAGACAAAAGAAGCCTTCCCTTGGGAGTGCCATGCACAACCCACATGGAAACATGACTGAAATGCATTCCACGTTCCCAGCACCCACACTGTCTCTCTCCCACAAAGCCCTAAAGAAAACCCACCGGCAAAGAAATGGAAGGAAAAGGTGTTTTAAGAGCAGCACGAATGTGAAATGCAGTGGACCCTTGTATGACAAGCTGTTTGTTTAACAGAAAATCTGCTTAAAGGAAAAAAAAATTCCAGAGGTAGGGGACAATCGCTTCACCGATTCGCCTATGGGGCGAATCCGTACAACAGAAAAACGGCCACGATTACGGATTAATCCGTTTTCAATGCATTCCGATGGGAAATTTGTACCAAGGACAATTGGCTGAACAGAATTTCATTTGGAATGAATGAATTCCTTTATACAAGCTACCACTGTATCTCTTCTCTTACTGGTCTGTTTCTCCTGTTATTGTCTCTGCCCCTTGCGTGCCGGGCAGTCACGGCTGCCCCTTGGCCCTCGATCCGTGGACAACAAAAAAGAAAACACCCTCCCTCAAGAGCAGGCGCCGCGTTTGACGGCGTCTCGTGGCCCATCGCATGGCTCATCCTTCTTGCAAATACTTCAAAGCAAGGCTGGGCGGCGGTTTCCCGGTCCGGGCGGTGGGCAGACGCTGGGCGAAAGCTAAGCAGCCCCAAATCCGGAAGGGCCGTTGGGTTGCGTGATGAAACGCGCCGGCTCCAAACAGGAAGGAAGCCTCTCCGTGTCCTAGAAAGCAAGCAAGGACTTTTCCTGCCTTTCTGCCCCACCCAGGAGATCTACGGCTGGTACTACTTGCTGGGGGAGGACTTGGGCCGAACCAAGCACCTGAAGGTGGCCCCGCGACGCCCCAAGCAGGAGGGCGGAGGTGGGTTTCTCTGGTCTTTACCCGTGATCGGACCCTTCAGGCAGTGGACGAAGGTTGGAGCACTGCCCCTCCTAAGTGTCCCCTGCCTTGGACTAGATCAGGGGTGTTCAAACTTCAGCCCTCCAGATGTTTTGGACCACAACTCCCAGAATTCCAAGCCTGTATTGCCAATGACAAAGGATTGTGGGAGTTGTGGTCCAAAATACCTGGAGGGCCGAAG
Organism: Phrynocephalus forsythii; assembly: GCA_029282475.1. NCBI lineage: Eukaryota > Metazoa > Chordata > Lepidosauria > Squamata > Agamidae > Phrynocephalus > Phrynocephalus forsythii. The sequence goes on from JAPFRF010000018.1 coordinate 5,841,918, forward strand.
TTTGGACACCCCTGGACTAGATAAACTGGGGCTGATCCATGCCCACCGTATGGGTTAACATAAGAACCTAAGAAGAGCCCTGCTGGATCAGGCCAAAGGCCCATCTAGTCCAGCTTCCTGTATCTCACAGTGGCCCCACCAGATGCCTCTGGGAACGCACGAGACTCGATCTCTGTCTCCTGATCCCACTCCCCTGCATTTGGCCCTTGAAGGGCAGAACTCACAAGGAAAGAGGCAAAAGCGGCCTGCAACAAATGTAGGCATTTTACTTGTAAGGAGAAGTAACTTCAAAGGTCCCAAATGGAAATCTAGTTGCTGCATTCGTGTTACAATTTAACATTTCCTAGTGTTACTTTTAAAGTTTTGGTTTGTTTGTTTTTTTAGCATTGGGCAATACTTTGTTTCAAGTTTTCTTATACTATATGTTTTATAAAGCAAGAACAAAAAAAAGCTGCCGGGGAAACAACACAAGTTACCTTTTAACCACTGTAACCGGTAACAAGGAATTACTTTGGGGACACTGTAGCAGATCATAGGAAGAGCTGCCTTTGAGTCAGAATGATTGGCTTTAGGAGAAGGTTTAGAACATAAGAACCGTAAGAAGAGCCCTGCTGGATCAGGCCAAAGGCCCATCAAGTCCAGCTTCCTATATCTCACAGCAGCCCCACCAGATGCCTCTGGGAGCGCACGAGACTCGATCTCGGTCCCTTGACCTGCTCCTATTCCCAGACTAATGTTTTAGCCTTTCCTCATATGGGAGGTCCCCCAGCCAAGTAATCATTTTAGTTGCTTATGTGTGTGATTTTTTTATATGGTTCGCTTATACAGATTTTCACATTGTCTTATTTTACTGTTAACTCATGGCTGTTCACCACCCAGAGTTCCCTTTGGAAAGTCGGGCGGTCTATAAATGTAAATAAGAAATAGATCATAAATAAGACCTGCTTGGCCCGTTCCCTGTCAGCCTGTCGGCCGAGGCTGAGAAGTTTTTAAACCTGGCCAAAGGCAGTGGCCATCCATATCGGAATCCTTTCTACCAACATCGTCCGACAGCTATCTTGGGCTGCAACGGATTGTACGGTTTGCCACAGCTTGCGCGAGTTTTACCCTCCGTTTTGCAGCGTTGTTGTTTTCCTTTGAGTTCAGATATTTTCTTTTTTCTTGGCATGGGTTTGCTCTCGAGAGCCACCAGGAAGCAGGGAGCGAGACAGGAGCAGGCAGGGTGGGGCGAAAAGAAAGACAATTGTTGGCAAACATCTGATCTTATTAGCGGTCAAAGGGGGGGGAGGGAGGGAGGCAGAGAGAGGTCTAAGAAACCTCAAGTCCCGATTTATAAAACTTAGAGAGACTGCTCCGTTTTGTGTGCCAAAGTTGGCTGGGGCTGTTTCTTCATTGCCGATCATTACGGACAACCTGAGGGTTGGAGAGAGAGGCAGGGTATCTCTCAAGGTCATTTGCGGGGAATCATAAGCAGGGGAAGACATCTGCTGGGGAATACCCTGAAGCAAATGGCGAGCCACTGTCTCAGACAGAATGCTGGGCTGGATGGGCCTGTGTGGCCTCTTCCAGCAAGGCTGCTCTGACGTGATCTTCCTGACGGAAGCATTTTCTATATTGCAGAGCTGATGCTGGCCCGAGCCGCCATGTTTCTGGGGGAGCAGCAGAAAGAGAACTTGGAGCAGGTCAAGGTGGGTGTTCGGGGGGGGGCATTGCCACTGCTGCCCTTGGCAGGGGCGCCAAGCGGATCCCTCTCGCCGGAGTAATACATGGTGGTCTCCACTAGCTGATCCCAGTTTGGGGGCACCAGAAGTCCACTGCGAAAAGCGGGATGGGGGGGAGCACGGCTGAATGGAGCCCCTCAGAAGGCCCGTAGGACGCAGTGGTTAAACGCCTGTCCTGCAGGTAAAACTGTGCTCACGAGCTGGGGGTTCAATCCCAGGTAGCTGCCTCAAGGTTCACTCCACCTTCCATCCTTCCAAGGTCGGTAAAATGAGTGCCCAGCTTGTTGGGGGGTGGGGGCGATGTGTAGCCTGCATACTATAATTTAAAAAAAAAAACAACCCTGTAAACCTCCCCGAGACTACTTGAAGTGGTATGGGGCAATATGTAAGCAGAACACTTTTGCTCCCAACTGGCAAGGAAGCAGAGGGAGTTGGCGAGTGATGGGCGAAGTGGGTGGCGTCACCCTTGCCTTGCAGGACCTGAGCCGGTGGGACCCTCGAGAGCAAGAGAGACGAGCCTTCTGCAAGGAGACGCTCCTTGAATTTGTGGCTGGTGGTTCCTATCCCCCACCCCATCAAAGGAGAATAGAACTGCTCCCCTGCCTCCCCACCCCCACCCCCGGCACTGCCAGGAAAAGAATGACCTGCTCACACATCCGCTAGCGTGCCCGCAACGCTCAGTCCGGGAACAAAGGCTGCCAGACCCCCAGAGAAACATAGTTCAAAGTAGAATGCCTGGCTATGAAACCAGTTTGTTTAACAGCTGTGATTTGTTTTCAGCCCCCCCAATACCATCCAATTTCCAGAGCAGATGTATTGCAGAGAGCTTGCTTATAATATCAAACATGCATATAGGGGCCTATAGTTTAGATGGATATTTTCATTTCTGTTTTGTGTAAATCAGTGCAACATTTGAGGATGTCTGTTTCAGAGGGAATCTACCCGATTTATCTGTGTGAGTAAATAAAATGGATAAAACGGGTGCCCACCAGATCTGGACATTATATTTAAATATACCTGGGGGAATGAAATTCTCTGTCAGAGCTTTATTATTCTTCCCTGTTGAAAATAGTTCCCCCCTCTCCTTTTGATGGTTGTCTAGTTTCGCCTATTGCCCAGTACCATTTTATATTGTCTTATTGATGTTTGTTTTTAAGCTTTTTGTGTGAACCGCCCAGAGTTCCTTTGGGAAATGGGAGTGGTATATAAATGCATAAATATCATCATCACCATTGGCATCCTTCAGTCTCAAAAGACTATGGTATCATGCCTGGAGTAAAGATCCTAAAAACAACACCTAGTGTGACTAAATAGACCAATTCGGGAATGGCAGTCTCTACCGCCCTGGGGGCAGATGTATTCTGTTTCTTGGTCCTGGAGTTTCGTTCTTTCCGTGCCTGCCTCTTTTCCTCTGCCTGTTGGACAAATGCCGCTTCAAATTTATGTAGACCAGGCTGTATCTTTTGCCTCCAGACAGTGCGATCGGAGGTCAGGGTTTCCCATCTCTTGAGGTCCATTCCCAAGGCCTTCAGGTCCCTCTTACAGATATCCTTATACCGCAGCTGTGGTCTCCCTCTGGGGTGCTTTCCCTGCGCTAGTTCTCCGTATAGAAGATCTTTTGGGATCCGGCCGTCATCCCTTCTCACAAGGTGTCCAAGCCAGCGTAAATAAATAAATAAATAAATAAAAGACTGGGACTGGGACTGGCTGCTCTCACTCTCCCTACCCCAGTCCCTCGGAGTTGGTGCTCAGGAAACTCTCTGGGCTTATCATCCTGATGCACTTGGAGGAGGAGGGGAAGGGGGGAGGTTTCCTGCCATTCTTCTCGGGAGCTCCCTGGTTCCCAGGGCAGCTGTGCCAGGAGCGCCAGCAAAGCTGACAGTCCTCCAGGCTACTGGGGAGGAACGCAGGGGCTCTCTCGGGCTGCCCCTGGCCCGCACTCGCCGGCCGGCGGAGGGGTTGGGGTGGGGGGAATGGTGGGGCTTTTTGCGGGCCGGCGGCAAGCCCCGGGAGGCCTCGGAGATGAGTCGGTCCCACGAGCTGTGCAAACTGTGCTGCCAGCAGCGCTACCAGCAGGTTGGTTGCGTGGGATGCTGCTTTCCCCCACCCCACAACTCCCTCCCCAGGTGTGCAGGGTTCCAGAAGGCACATGTGTCTTTGGCAGCTGCCGTCGGGATGTGTGTGAGTGTGGAGCAGTCTCTGGGGAGGTTTGCTTGTTCCGTGGGGTGGACCCACTCCGTCTGCCTAAAGGATCGTGACCAGCATCTTCTTTGAATGTTAGGGAGAACTTCCTAGTGGTTAGAGCTGTCCGGTGGTGGAAGATGCTGCCCCCAAGGAGGGTGGTTGGACTCTCCTTCTTTGGAAGTTTTTAAGCAGAGGATGGATGGCCATCTGTCGGAAATACTGTGATGGGGGTTCCTGCATGGCAGGGGGTTGGACTGGATGGCCCTGGAGGTCTCTTCCAACTCTAGGATTCTATGATTCTATGGAAAGAGATTCCATTTGAACATTAGGAAGAAGTTCCTCATGGTTAGAGCTGTTTGGCAGTGGAATAATATGTTGCCCCAAAGGAGGGTGGTGGAGTCTCCTTCTTGGGAGGTTTTTAAGCAGAGGCTGGATGGCCATCTGTCGGGAGGACTGTGATGGGAATTCCTTGCAGGGCAGGGGGGTTGGACTGGACGGGGTCTCCTCCAACTCTATGATTCTATGATCTTTAATGGTGCCTTTCTTCAAGACTGAACACATATGGGATTTCCCCCCAGCTTATTAGCTTCCCCTCCTATATTTGTTGGTCTGTTCTTGTTTGGATTTCCATCAGTAGGGATCGAAATAGCTATGCCGTCGTCCTTTCGACTCTTGGTGATTTATTTGTTCTTCTTCCTCCGAGAGTAACGTTCACTTCATTGAAGCCTCTGGCTGCAAATTTGGAGGCTGAGAGTTCGACCCCCCACTAAACCTCCTTAACAGAGGCGCTGGACGTCATAACCCATAGGGCCCCTCCCCGCTCGGCCGTTCTAAGGCAATGGTTACGCACGATTAACATTTTCTTAAGCTGCTGCCTTTATATCACTGAATTTCTCTTCAGGGGAATGTTATGATCCTTGCATAATTTCTCTTCAGTATGTTTTTTCTGTCCTCTCTTTACCTTATTTTATCCTCATCCGATAATGATTGTCTCTGTTCGTCTTTTAGCATATCTAAGTACCGTTTACATGTCATTTTTGATTTCAAGAATCTTCAGGGTGAAATGCCCTGAGTTTTTTTTTCTTTTCTTGTCAGTCGGTCTTTTCTAGTTCTCTGCATTATTTGTTACACTTTGGGCCTTTTTTCTAAGTGCTCAGACCAGAGATCTTGAGGGTTGCTCTCCCTGTGTTCCCACCCCTCCGTCACTTCCTTGATTGGCTCTGAGGGGAGGGAGAAAAAAAGGAGAAAAGAATGCACTCTTACCTCCGGAGTGCTGGTGGAAGTTGCTCCGACCCCCGTCACTTCCTGGTTCCTCTTAAAAAAGGCAAAAAAAACAACAACGAAAAGAAGCGAGGAGAGCCCGGCACTCTCCGCATCAAAATTTTTCACTCTCCCAGAGCAGGTACTTGAAAGCTGCGCTGGGTCGCGCTTAGGTGGGCGTGGTCGCACTTAATTTTCTGTTAACTCCGGAGCTGGTGGGGAAACATTTTTAAGCTCCGGAGCTGGGAGCCATTTGCAGCGGAGCTTAGGGGTCGTGTATAAACGCCCCTTGTGTCTGTGCGAGAGTCAGTCCAGGGGACGCTCAAAACTCTCCTCCAGCACCAGAGCTCAAAAGCATCGATTCTGCGGCAATCAGCCTTCTTTATAGTCCAGCTCTCACTTCCATCCATCACTACTGGAAAAACCATAGCTTTGACGATCCAGACTTTTGTCGGCAAAGTGATGTCTCTGCTCTTTAAGATGCTGCCTAGGTTTGCCATCGCTTTCCTCCCAAGAAGCAGGTGTCTTTTAATTTCATTCCTGTAGTCACCAAGGCCTTAGGGGACCCGTAACTCAGCTGAACAAGAGCAGAGGACTCCTTGAAATCCTTGTTGAGGGGGTAGCCGGTAAGCTCAATGCTTCTAGTGAGCAAATGGGGTCCGAAGGAGGGGGCTCATCAGCACACCCCTTTTCTCTCCTTGGGTTGAGACTTTGGATGCTTTTACACGACCCCTAAGATCTGCTGGCAACTTAAATTCAGACCAGAGGTCTTGGGGGTTTGCTCCTCTTGCTGTGTTCCCACCCCCCACGCACGCCATTGCTCCTGTCTGCTTGAGGGGAGGGAGAAAAAAAAAGGAGAAAAGAATGCAGGTTCACCTCCGCTCTGCGGTCAGGAGCTGCCCCGGGAACCATTCCAGTCTCTTAAAGGGGCGGGGGCCAAAAAACAAACAAACAAACAAACAAGGCGAGGAGAGCCCGGCACTCACTGCTTTGCAATCCGCATCAGAAAATTTTTCCCCTTCGGAGACCAGGTACTTGGAAAATGTGCTGGGACGCGCTTAGGTGGGCGTGGGCGTACTTAATTTTTTTTTTAAAGTCCGGAGCCGGTGGGAAAACAATTTTAAGCTCCGCATCTGGGAGCCCTTTGCCTCGGATTTTAGGGGTTGTGTAAAAGCGCCCTTTGTCGAGGAGTAACTGTGCTCTCTGCTCTCAGATCACGATCCCGCGCGGAAAGAATGGATTCGGGTTCACCATCTGCTGTGACGCCCCCGTCCGCGTGCAAGCCGTGGACTCAGGTCAGAACGGAGGCCTGCAAGGGCCCTTCCTTGGCTTCTAGGTATCGCGCCATGTGCCGTGCCCCCGGTTGGATACCAAATGGAGAAGCAGGAAGTCAACCGCCTTTGGGATGGAACCCTGCTGGCCCCTGAGAAAGGGGTCAGGGTTAGATCTGGCTCCCAGCCCCACCCGCCCCCTACCTTCTCCTGATGCAGCAGGGAATGGAAGTGGAGTGGTGGGGAAGAGATCATAAGAACATAAGAACATAAGAAGAGCCCTGCTGGATCAGGCCAAAGGCCCATCTAGTCCAGCTTCCTGTATCTCACAGTGGCCCCACCAAATGCCTCTGGGCGTGCATGAGACTAGATATCTGTCTCCTGCAACCACTCCCCTGCATCTGGCCCTCGAAGTACCCCAGTTTTAAGCCTGGAGATGACACATCTCCATCATGGTTTGGAGTCTGGGATGGACTTTTCCTCCAGGAATCTGTCCCAATCCCCTTTCGAAGGCATCCAGGCCAGATGCCATCTTTTAGCGTGCTCTTCCCACTACCCCTGCTGGCCGCATTAGGGGAAAGCTTGGTGGCTTTTGTTGGGTTAATTGGGTTCCTCTTTTCTGTTTCCTCTGTTCTTGAACAAGGAACCCCCCCCCTCTTCCGGCTTCCACTGCCCCACTCTTCCTGCAATCAAAGACTTCATTAGTGGTCTGTTTATTAAATGCACACTGTCTCGTGAAGCCCAAATGGCATCCAGGTGCCTCAAGATGGCTGGCATAGGGCCCCCTCCCCAAGCAAAGGGCGACTGGATGGAGACCCATCTGCCTTAGACCTTTGGGGTGACCTCGGGAGTTCACCTCCTGAGCGAAATACTATTTCGGCTCATTTGATTCCAGTGTCATGACTCCCCCTTAGTAAAAACAAACAAACCCAAGTACAATAAGAACCTAAGAAGAGCCATCATGCTGGATAAGGCCAAAGGCCCATCGAGTCCAGCTTCCTATATCTCACAGGGGCCCCACCAGATGCCTCTAGGAGCGCACAAGACTCGATCTCGGTCCCTTGACCTGCTCCTATTCCCAGACTAATGTTTTAGCTTTTCCTCATATGGGAGGTCCCCCAGCCAAGTAATCATTTTAGTTGCTTATGTGTGTGATTTTATATTATACAGATTTTCACATTGTCTTATTTTACTGTTAACTCATGGCTGTTCACCACCCAGAGTTGGAGGCGGTCTATAAATGTAAATAAGAAATAGATCATAAATAAGACCTGCTTGGCCCGTTCCCTGTCAGCCTGTCGGCCGAGGCTGAGAAGTTTTTAAACCTGGCCAAAGGCAGTGGCCATCCATATCGGAATCATTTCTACCAACATGTGGTGATTGCACTCAAGTTTCCAGGCTCGGAACCATAGAGTAGCATTGGTGCCTGCAAGGCACACCCGGCCATGCCCTGGAGCCCCTGGAGAAAAAAAAAAAGATGTTCTTGAACCCTGGGCAGGTCCCATAGTCTCAGTGGCCTCCCTTCTTCCCCGTGCACGTTTGCAGGTGGCCCGGCGGAGAAGGCGGGCTTGCAGCAGCTGGACACCCTCCTTCGGCTCAACGAGCAGCCCGTGGAGCGCTGGAAATGCGTGGACTTAGCCCACGAGATTCGGTGGGTACGATGTACCTGGGGGTGGGGGGGCAGTGGCAGTTGTCGGGCACAGAAGGGGGGGGAGGCTGGCCTTTGGAGGCTGCCCATTGCCTCTGAACCCGGGAGGTAGTGGGTTAGGGTTAGGGCGCAGTGGTTAAACGCCTGTCCTGCAGGTAGAACTGTGCTCACGACCTGGGGTTCCATCCCAGGTAGCAGGCTCAATGTTCACTCAGCCTTCCATCCTTCCAAGGTCGGTAAAATGAGTACCCAGCTTGCTGTGGGGGAGGGGCAGTGTGTAGCCTGCATACTGTAATTAAAACAATAAACCGCCCAGAGACTACCCTGTTTCCCTGAAAATAAGATCTCCCCAAAAAATAAGCCCTAGCAGGATTTCTATGCATTTGTTAAATATAAGCCCTACCCTGATAATAAGACTTAGTGATAGGCGTGGCTATGGTTGTGTGCAGGGCTGACATTCAAGTATATTATACTTAATAAAATAAGACATCCCCTGAAAATAAGCCCTAGTGTGTCTTCTTGAGAAAAAATACATATAAGACAGTGTCTTATTTTTGGGGAAACACGGTACTTGACGTGGTATGGGGCGGTATATAAGCAGATCACCTTAGCGTAGACCAAGAGGGCCCTTTCGGAAGCCTTAGAGGGGGCCCATCCCAGAGTCGGCCCCGACTTACCCACCGGCACCGCTTTGGCTGTCTGGTGCCCCAGGGTGCTTTGGGGTGGCCGAGGGCATCTCTGGACCGAGAGGAGGACTCCTCAAGGGCCTGACGCCAAGAGGGTCATAGGGCAGCTTGGTTTGAGAGCTTCTCCTCACGCCAGCTACGGCTTTAGGAGGAAAGCAGTCCATCAAGGTTTTAAGGCAGGCATGTCCAAACTTTGGCCCTCTTGATGTCTTGGACCACGACTCCCAGAATTCCAAGCCGGTGTTTCCAATGGCAAAGGACTGCGGGAATTGTGGTCCAAAACATCTGGAGGGCTGAAGTTTGGACAGGACTGTTTTAAGGCAATTCAGGAGTCCTGGGTCTTTCCCTGGGCTCTTCCCATCCAGATCTCTCCCCCCCGCCCTCCCCGGTCCTTTGCACAAAGAATCACCACAATCCTTGGGGCAAATCCTTCTCAGGGACACTGAGACCAAGAAGGGGAATGGGGACACTTCATCCCAGATGGATGGGTGCCTGCTGAGATCCACAAGCCCTTCTTTTTCCAGGCTGGCTGCTGGCCTGCTGGCCTTCTTGTGACCTGCCAGCCAGCAGTCCTTTTAGCTCCAGGGGGCTGGTGCCTTGCCCTTCTCTTGGGCCACACACGGTCAAGTTGCCTCCATAAGAGCATAAGAACCTAAGAAGAGACATGCTGGATCAGGCCAAAGGCCCATTTAGTCCAGCTTCCTGGATCTCCCAGTGGCCCCACCAGATGCGTCTGGGAGCGCACGAGACTAGATCTCTGTCTCCTGATCCCACTCCCCTGCGTCTGGTCCTTTTTTTTTTTTCCCCCTCCCCGCCATCTGCATCCTTGGTCCTTACCGTTCTGTTTTGTTTTGTTTTATATTGCTTTATTGTTTTATTATTTAGCTCGTTAGTTAATTTGTTGGTATTTTCATCCGTTGTTTTGTTGTCCTCTTGTTGTAAACCGCCCGGAGTTCCTCTCAGGAAGACGGGCGGTATATAAGCCTAAAATAAATAAAATAAATAAATAAAACTCACCAGGAAAGAGACAAAAGCAGCCTGCAACAAATGTTGGCATTTGACTTGTAAGGAGAAGTAACTTCCAAGGTCCCAAATGGAAATCTAGTTGCTGCATTCGTGTTACAATTTAAACTTTTCCCGGTGTTAACTTTTAAAGTTTTGGTTTGTTTGTTTTTTTAGCATTAGGCAATACTTTGTTTCAAGTTTTCTTATACTATGTATATGTTTTATAAAGCAAGACCAACAAAAAAAAAAGCTGCCGGGGAAACAACACAAGTTACCTTTTAACCACTGTAACCGGTAACAAGGAATTACTTTGGGGACACTGTAGCAGATCATAGGAAGAGCTGCCTTTGAGTCAGAATGCTTGGCTTTAGGAGAAGGTTTAGAACCTAAGAACCTAAGAAGAGCCCTGCTGGATCAGGCCAAAGGCCCATCAAGTCCAGCTTCCTGGATCTCACAGTGGCCCCAAAGATGCCCCTGGGAGCACATGAGACTAGATATCTGTCTCCTGATCCCATTCCCCTGCATCTGGCCCTTGAAGGACCCCGGTTTTAAGCTTAGAGATGACACATCTCCATCATGGTTTGTAGCCTCCGGCAGCTCCGGGCGCCTTATACCGGAACTGGCGGGCGCCAAAGTCCAGCGAATGCTCATCCCAGCCCGGTTGGGCCTCTGTTCCTCACAGGAACTGCCCACGAGAGATCATGCTGCTGGTCCTGCGCATCGTGCCCCACGTCAAGACCGGCCCGGAAGGCGGTCTCCGGCGCTCCTCTTGCAAATCCACCTTGGACTTGCAGCTGCCGCCCAAGAAGAGGGAGAAGAACGGGGCGGCCCGCCCGGCGGCGGCGCGGCTGCCGGAACACCGCCAGAGCTGCCACGTGGTGTACGACGGGAACGGCGGGCCAGTGCTGAACCAGTGGGAGCGCTACACCGAGCTGGGGAAGGCGCCCCGGCGGCAGCCACCACCTCCGCCACAGACCCTGCCTCCGCTGCTCTCTCGTCCCCCCTCGGCAGCCGGCAGAGACAAGAACTATATCATTCTGGCGCCGCTCAACCCTGGAAGCCAGGTAAGGATGCTGCCCAGGGGAGAAGCCAGCCGCTGGAGGAGGGTGTCGGGTGTTGTTGGAGGTGTTTCCCCTGTTTCTCCCCCGCCTCCTGCCTTCCTCTTATCACAGGCATGTCAAACGTCAGCCCTCCAGATGTTTTGGACCGCAACTCCCACACTCCTTTGCCATTGGCAAGCTAAGCTTAGAATTCTGGGAGTTGTGGCCCAAAACATCAGGAGGGCCAAAGTTTGGGCATGCTTGTCTTATCATGACCTTGACGGTCAGCGGATGCTCAGAAGCTGCCTTCCCGTCTCCTTTGGGCTGTTTTCGAGGTCGCACGGTTCTAACTGTCCTTGGGTGTTCCTCTCCGGCAGTGGTTTCCAAACGTCCTAATGCCGCAACCCTTTAATACAGTTCCTCATGATTTGGTGGCCCCTTGCCCTGCTTGGAAGAGGCCGCAAGCCCCTTGGGCAGGCCACTGCTGCAGGTGCCATATAGAGAACTTCCCTCTAGTCTACAGGCACCCTCAGCCTCGCAGCCTTTGGTGCCATTGACTGACATCCCCTCCAACCTATCAAGCTTCAACTCACTCTCCCCCCCCCCTTCCTCCTCCAGACCCAAGCCCTGTGTGCCTTTTTCTTCACTGGCTCATGGCGATGCCTGTGAAATGGTCGTTCGACCCCCAAAGGGGTCCCGACCCCCAGGTTGAGAACCAATGCTCTTCAGGCCCCAGGCAGGGGGTCCTCCAAGCAAATCCGAAGGCTGAGGGCTGGTTTTTAAGCAGAGGCTGGATGGCCATCTGTCGGGTGTCCTGTGATGGAGATTCCTGCCTGGCAGGGGGTTGGACTGGATGGCCCTCGAGGTCTCTTCCAACTCTGTGATTCTATGATGCTATGGTTCTTGTTGGTGGGGGGAGGAATGTGGGGTCCCCAAGTCTTGCCAGCCCCCTGGGCACGCTTGGTTTCTGGGTGGGAGAAACCCCCTTGCGGTCCGAGGGGGTCGGAGGGACAGAATGCCGACCCATCACAGTTCAGTTTTTTTCTACCGACAAATGTAAGTCGCCGGGGCTTGTTTGACCCCTTTCCCATGTGTTTCTCACCTAGGCGTATGTCCTTGGCTAGTGCTGGTCATCCAGAGGCCTCTGACCATCATGTTTGCTTCGAGGGCATCTCCCGCCAGAGATTTTTTTTCAGGCTTTAACGCAGAGCTGTGGTGTCACACGAGGGGAAGGGATCCCTTCCCATTTCAAAAGAAAAGGAGACCGGAGAGTTATATTCTTATGTTTTTAGTTCAAAAGGGGGCCACTTTTGCCCCGTCGCATGACATTCTGCCTCGCAGGCATGTCCAAACTTCGGCCCTCCTGACGTTTTGGACCACAACTCCCAGAATGCTAAGCTTAGATTGCCCGTGGCAAAGGACTGTGGGAGTTGTGGTCCAAAACATCTGGAGGGCTGGAGTTTGGACATGCCCCTAGATGTACAGAAGAGTCCTGAACCGTCTGCAGAACGGGAGTAACAGGGCTCTTAACGTTTGTGTCTTCCAGTTGCTGAGACCGGTCTACCAAGACAGGAAAGGAACTGGAGGTGAGTGCGTGATTTCCCCCTCCCCCTTAACGGCCCTTGATTTTAAGACAGAAGCTTGGCTGGCCGTGGCTGGCTGGTGATCTGATGGGGGGGGCGTCTTAGCCTCTTCCCCCTTTCCTTTTACAAATTGCCAGTTCCATGGGGTTCCTTATGGGCCAGCTTTCAAGGAAAGCCGGTGCCCCCTCTCCCCTCATCACAGGCTGCTTCTCCCCCCGGGGGTGGGGGGGGGGGGCAGACCAGAGAATTCAGCCTCGTTTGGGTGCAGTCAGACACCGTGGTCTTTTTCCCAGCTGCACGAGAAACATTAGGGCAGGGGTCCTCAAACTTTGGCCTGTGGGCTGGATGAGGCCCACCAAGGTCCTGAATTCCAGCGCGCTGGCCATTGCAGAACACCCCCCCCCCCACTTGAGCAAGCATGCCATTGTAGAATCCTCCCTGTGGACTTGTCCACGGCGGGCAGAGTAGCCTGGCATGGGTCTAGCCCAGTGGTTCTCAGCCTGTGGGTCCCCAGATGTTCCTGGACTGCAACTCCCACAAATCCTGGCCAGCTCAGCTAGTGATGAAGGCTTCTGGGAAATGCAGTCCAGGAACATCTGGGGAGATACAGGCCAAGAACCACTGGTCTAGCAGAAGGCAGCTGGTTTGGGATTTTTTTGCGGCATCCCCAAGCGCTTGTCCCGTGGCCCTCTCCCAGGTAGCCCTCTCTGCCCAGAAGAGGCTGGCCCTTCCCCTCCCCACCTCCAGGGCCAGGCAGGTCATAAGAACATAAGCATAAGAACATAGGAAGAGCCCTGCTGGATCAGGCCAAAGGCCCATCTAGTCCAGCTTCCTGTATCTCACGGTGGCCCCACCAGATGCCTATGGGAGTGCACGAGACTAGATCTCTGTCTCCTGATCCCACTCCCCTGCCTCTGGTCCTTGAAGGACCCTGGTTTTAAGCCTGGAGATGACACATCTCCATCATGGCTTGTCACCTGGGATGATGGACTTTTCCTCCAGGAATCTGTCCGATCCCCTTTGGAAGGCATCCAGGCCAGGTGCCATCCCCACATGACCCTCTCTTGTCTGGCCTTCCCTGGCCTGGGATTTCGTGCTGGCCAGCCTTGCTGCCTGGCTCGCCCTGCTGGGACACGTCCCTATCTTAAAAAAACAACAACGCTGGGGACAAAAGCGTTGGTGTGATGTTTGGGCCCGTGCCTCCGTCGGAAGGTGGGAACGGCCGGTCAGGTCCGCTTGTTTTCCCACTCCTCCGCGGCGGCCGGGCTGGCTGCGCAGGAAATCTGATGAAAGGAGCAAAGGCGACACAGTCCGCCAGGCTGAGTCAACATTTCCCGTTTCCGATGGGCCCCTGGGAAAGTTTTTAAGCTGGCCTGAGAGAGAGGGAGGGAGGGAGAAGTCACAAACAACCCTGCGATGTTTCCACGTGTGCAAAGCAGGTTAAAAGTGCAGAGGTTGGTAGTAAGAGGCTTTGGCCCCTCCTTTGGCACAGAAGATGAAAACTGTGTGCACCGCACAGAGGGAGGCCCTGCCCTGCCTGCCTTTTTCAGCCCCATGGATTCACGGGAGACCAAATCATCTCCCAATCCCCCTCCCCGTGTTTGTATTGAGAGAGAGAGAGAGAGAGAGATGGTGGCTCCTTTGATTTGGTAGTTTTTGGCTTTCCTTTAGAATAGGCATGTCCAAAGTTTGGCCCTCCAGATGTTTTGGAGCACAACTCCCCCAATCCTTTGCCATTGGAAATACAGGCTTGGGTTTCTGGGAGTGGCGATCCAAAACATCAGGAGGGCCGAAGTTTGGGCATGCCTGCTTTAGAAGTTTTTGTCTCCCATCATGGGGTTTGTTCTGGCTGTGGTTGCAGCTACTTTAGCGTGAACGGGAGCTGAGAGGAGGAGAACGGAGAGCTGAGGGAGACCCCTAAGATCCGCTGGACTTAAATTTGGTCCAGAGATCACTGCTGTTCCTGCGTTCCCAACCCCTCCGCACTCCTGGCTGCTGGCTGCGTGAGGGGAGGGAGAAAAAAAGGAAGAAAAGAATGCAGGCTCACCTCCGTTCTGCCAGCCATCCCGGCACTGCATTCAGATCTCACGACAAAAAAGAACAAACAGAAGCAAAGATCCGCAGTCACTACTGTTATATCCCACAGGAATTTTCACCTCCAGAGAACCTGAAAATGCGCTGGGGTCCAAATTTGGTTGCACTTAATTATCTGTAAACTCCGGAGCTGGTGGGTAAACAATTTTAAGCTCCGGAGCTGGGAGCCATTTGCGGCGGAGTTTAGGGGTCGTGTACAAAGGGTCCTAGACTGGGAGAGGGGAGCATCTTCCCACCTCTGCCACCTCCCCTTTTCCCAGACACCCCCTCCCCTTTTTTGCTTGTCCGAAGATTTGGACGGTGGCACAGGGTCAGCGGAAGCGAGACCTTCCGTGTCCTTCCCTTGCGACACCGTCTTTCCTCTGAACCTTAGTGGAGGGAGGAGGCGTACCCTGCATCCCCCCCCCCGCCATTTACCACCACCACTTACCTGCTGAGTAAGATGTTGGGCTACTGAGCCTTTGTCTAATGGCTAAGGGTGCTAGCACTGCTCTTTCAATATGTTGTTTGATTGTCTATTGCATTCATTGTGTGTAAGGTATTTTTAGCTATTGAACTGTCCATTGTATTTGTATTGTTGACCGTTGTCTGGTCCGTTGTTGGAAGCCGCCCAGAGTTCCCTTTGGGAAGATGGGCGGGATACAAGTTCAACAAATAAATAAATAAATAAATGTTCTTGGGGGTGCTGCCTGCAATGATTTTTCAGGAGGTGAAAATTGGGGGTGATTTTTCAGGAGGGGAAAAAGGGGGTGATTTTTCAGGAGGGGAAAATGGGGTGATTTTTCAGGAGGGGAAAATGGGGGTGATTTTTCAGGAGGGGAAAATGGGGTGATTTTTCAGGAGGGGAAAAATGGGGAGGATTTTTCAGGAGGAGAAATTGGGGGTACTTTTTCAGAGGGGGAAAAGGGGGGTGATTTTTCAGGAGGGGAAAATGGGGGTAATTTTTCAGGAGGGGAAAATGGGGGTGATTTTTCAAGAGGGGAAAATGGGGGTGATTTTTCAGGAGGGGAAAAAGGGGGTGATTTTTCAGGAGGGGAAAATGGGGGTGATTTTTCAGGAGGGGAAAAAGGGGGTGATTTTTCAGGAGGGGAAAATGGGGGTGATTTTTCAGGAGGGGAAAAAGGGGGTGATTTTTCAGGAGGGGAAAATGGGGGTGATTTTTCAGGAGGGGAAAATGGGGGTGATTTTTCAGGAGGGAAAAAGGGGGGGATTTTTCAGGAGGGGAAAATGGGGGATTTTTCAAGAGGGGAAAATGGGGTGATTTTTCAGGAGGGGGAAAAGGGGGGGTGATTTTTAAGGAGGGGAAAATGGGGGTAATTTTTCAGGAGGGGAAAATGGGGGTGATTTTTCAAGAGGGGAAAATGGGGGTGATTTTTCAGGAGGGGAAAATGGGGTGATTTTTCAAGAGGGGAAAATGGGGTGATTTTTCAGGAGGGGAAAATGGGGGTGATTTTTCAGGAGGGGAAAAAGGGGGTGATTTTTCAGGAGGGGAAAATGGGGGTGATTTTTCAGGAGGGGAAAATGGGGGTGATTTTTCAGGAGGGGAAAATGGGGGTGATTTTTCAGGAGAGGAAAATGGGGGTAATTTTTCAAGAGGGAAAAATGGGGGTGATTTTTCAGGAGGGGAAAAGGGGGTGATTTTTCAGGAGGGAAAAATGGGGGGTGATTTTTCAGGAGGGGAAAAAGGGGGGTGATTTTTCAGGAGGGGAAAATGGGGGGTGATTTTTCAGGAGGGGAAAAATGGGGGTGATTTTTCAGGAGGGGAAAATGGGGGTGATTTTTCAGGAGGGAAAAGGGGGGTGATTTTTCAGGAGGGGAAAATGGGGGGTCTTTGGGGGGCATGTGCAGCCCCTGCCCCTCTGAGCTGGAAGGCGGAGCCCCTTCCCCCCCGGGCAGAGGGAGCCAGAGAGAATGAGAGAGCAAGCGAGCCGAGGGATGGGGCAGAATCCAGGAGGCCAAGACAGGCCACCAGGGAGTCAAGGGTTCCCCGTTGACCTTTGACGCTCAGCCAGCCCTTTGCCAGCAGCGTTCTCGGCCCACGTGGCCGCCTACCCTGCCCTCATTCTGCTCCCATTCCCAGACGCCCAGGGGAAGAAATCCCGACTGATGAAGACGGTGCAGACGGTCCAAGGCCACGGAGGCGGCAGCAGCACCGGCAGCGGCACCCACGCCCAGAGGAGCAGCCTGGGGAGGTCCCCTTTCCCGGCACCCAGCTATGGCACTTATGTCACCCTGGTCCCCAAGGTGCTCGTGTTCCCCATCTTCGTGCAAGTAAGGCTCAGGAGCTGCCCCAGCCTCCTTCCTTCCTTCCACCCATCATCATCTCCCTCCTTACTCTATCCATCCCTTCCTTCCTTCTATCCATCATCCCTCCCTCCCTCCCTCCCTTACCCTTCCTTCCTTCCTTCCTTCCTTCCTTCTACCCATCATCAGCTCCTTCCTTCCTTCCTTCCACCCATCATCATCTCCCTCCTTACTCTATCCATTCCTTCCTTCTATCCATCATCAGCTCCTTCCTTCCCTCCCTCCCTCCCTCCCTCCCTTCTATCCATCAACTCCTTCCTTCCTTCCTTCCTTCCTTCCTTCCATCCTTCCTTCCTTCCTTCCTTCCTTCCTTCTACCCATCATCAGCTCCTTCCTTCCTTCCTTCTACCCATCATCAGCTCCTTCCTTACTCCCTATCCATTCCTCCCTTCCTCCCTATCCATCCATCAGCTCCTTTCCTTCCTTCCTTCCTCCCTCTACCCATCATCAGCTTCCTTCCTTCCTTCCTACCCTCATCCCTCCTTCCTTCCTTCCTTCCACCCATCATCATCTCCTTCTTCCTTCCATTCCTTCCTTCCTTCTATCCATCATCAGCTCCTTCCTTCCTTTCCTCCCTCCATCCTCATCTCCCTCAACTCTTTCTATCCATTCCTTCCTTCCTTCCTTCCTTCCTTCCTTCCTTCCTTCCTTCCTTCCTGTCCTGGCCCAGGCCGGGAGCTGGGGGACTCTCCTCCTCCTCCTCCTCCGCCGGGGGCCTCTCACCTCCCCTTGCCTTCTCATCCCTTCAGCCTCTTGACCTTTGCAACCCGGCCCGGACCCTGATGCTGTCGGAAGAGTTGCTTTTCCACGAGATCAGGAACAAACCCACCAAGGTCAGTCTCTTCGTCGTCGTCATCCTCCCCCCTCCTCCGGCTTTTTGGGAAGCCGAGGCTCTCCAAAGTGTTGTGATGAGGTTCCCCGGCAAAGGAGAAGCCAGGGAGGGATCCCCTTGGATTTCCCCCAATACGTCCCTTATGGGGAGCTCTCGGCAGACTGTAAGGTTTAGGAGAGCGGCACAATCTGGCTGTTCCTCTTCCATTAGCCCTCCCTTCCCCCTGCCACCTCTGGTCCCCTAGAGACGTTTGCTGCCGCTTCCTGGCTGGTGGTATGTCTGGGAAGATTCTCAGTCCTCCAGGTGAGTTTATCTGGAAGTCGAGTCATGGCTACTGGACTTCTTTTTTTGAGAGACAGAAACGTTTCGCTGCTCATCCAAACAGCTTCCTCAGTCTGAATATAGCTAGCGTGAGTCCTCCATCTTATAGTCCGCTTTGACCTCTTGTCACCCTGGCCTGAATTAGGCTCATAAGATGAACAATGGCCTGAATAGGGTCATTAGGGAGACAATAGTACCCATAGCTTTAAGGTGAACAATGGCTTAAGGTGCTGAAACCTATCAAGAATGGGTCTTTAGCTATGGCCTTGGTGGTGAAGGCTTTTTGATTTGTCTGGGTCAGATAGACTATGCCTGAGGCCCCCACCTCTGTTGAGGGAGGGGGTTTCGATGCTCACATGAATGGCTTCCCTGACTCCTCTCTCAAACCACCTCTCTTCTTTGTCTAATATGTGTATATCCTCATCTTTGAAAGAGTGCCCTTTGTCCTTCAAATGGAGGTGTACTGCTGATTCTGGTCCTGAGCTGTTACCCCCTCCTATGTTGGGCCATCCTGGTGGGTTGCGATAGCAAGGGCTGTTCCTCCTGCCAAGTTGGACTGTCGCCATGATGTAACAACACGTTGCAAATTTTTTTTTGGTTCGGACTCTTGGAGGGCTGGGACGTCCTGTTAGCATAAGGAGCAGCGTTTAGACCGGGCATGTCCAAACGTCAGCCCTCCAGATGTTTGGGGACCACGACTCCCATAGTCCTTTGCCAGTGGCACTCTAAGCTTAGAATTCTGGGAGTTGTGGTCCAAAACATCAGGAGGGCTGAAGTTTGGACATGCCTGATTTAGACGCACAAGCGCATACGTGGCCCCCCGCTTTTTGGTGCTTCTTCGGAAAAGAGAAGAGAGAGAAGGAAATTAGCGCGTAGCTTTTTTTTAAATTATTTCCCCCCTCCAAAAGGAAAGTGGCAGGGGTGGAGCTGTGGAGAGGGTGGCCCTCAGCCAGAACCAGCTTTTTCCCCTGGGTCTTTTCTCTGGCTTGCACCGCATCCTGTCTAGACCTGATTTCCGTTCCCCCGACCCTCCCGAAATCTGGGTCCTGGGCGGTTTCCATTCCTTTACGGCAGGTGGACTGCTCCACCTGGTGTTCTTCAGAGCCTAACAAGCATGTGTAACGGGGGGAGGTGGGTCGTGGGGGCCTCTGCCGAGTAAGGCAGGCCACTGGGGTGGGGGCTGTGTAGGGACACAGACGGGCCCCCTGTGCGGCCCAGAGAAGGCCTCTCCTCCCAAGATCCCGTGAGGATTCCCAGAACACCGGGATGAGCTTGGAAGGTCTGTGGCCTGGCCTGGTCCCTGGCTTCCTATGTTAGCCCCCCCACCCCCCAAATTACTGCATGCCTAGACAGACGCCCTAAGCAGATCCGATCTCGCCTGATTTCGGAAGCTAAGCAGGGTCGGCCCTGGTTAGTACCTGGATGGGCGACCACCAGGGAATGCCAGGTGCTGGAGGCGCCTGGAGGAGGAACTGGCAAAAACACTCCAGTCTTCCTGCCAAGAAAATCTCCATGGACGTGGAGTCATAAAGAGTCGGTCACGACTGTAACCGTGCAACACACACACACACACACACACACACACACACACACACACACACACACACACACACACACACACACACACACACACACACACACACACACACATACACACACACAGAGGCGGGGGCAGCTGGTAGGCCACAAAAGGCAGCCACAGAGGAGGAGGAGGAGGAGGAGGAGGAGGGAGGAGGAGAATATAAGAACCTAAGAAGAGCCCTGCTGGATCAGGCCAAAGGCCCATCTAGTCCAGCTTCCTGTATCTCACAGTGGCCCCACCAGATGCCTCTGGGAGGGCATGAGACTAGATCTCTGTCTCCTGATACCATTCCCCTGCATCTGGCCCTTGAAGGACCCCCGGTTTTAAGCCTGGAGATGACACGTCTCCATCATGGTTTGTCACCTGTGATGATGGACTTTTCCTCCAGGAATCTGTCCAATCCCCTTTTGAAGGTATCCCGGCCAGATGCCATCACCACCTCCTGTGGCAGGGAGTTCCACAGACTAACAATGGAGGACAACGGAGGAGGAGGAGGAGGAGGAGGAGGAGGAAGAGGAGGAGGAGGAGGAGGAGGAGGAGGAGGAAGGCTTTAGTCACGTCCCTTCCTGTGGGCATCTCAATGGTTCAGCAGTGGCAGGCAGGACCTGGGGACTCAGTTAATGGGATCCCCAGGGTGTGTGGGTCAAGCATGGAGCCCTTCTGGCCCAGAGCTGCCCCCAGGGAGGGCTGGCCATGTCCCCCAGCCTCACTTTCCCACCTCCACCCCGTGCCCAGGTGACCCTCTTCGTCTACTCAGACCTGCTGCTGTTCACCAAGGAGGACGAGCCGGGGCGCTGCAATGTCCTTCGCAACCCCCTGTACCTCAAGGACGTTCAGCTGCAAGAGGGTGAGTGGCCAGAGAGCCAGGCCGGAGGGAGCACGTTACCCCAGGTATAGAAAGGGGCTGCCCCTGGGATCAAAGGCTGTAGGTGGGCCAGGAGGGTCCCTCTAGGACTGTCCGCCTGTGCTTGCCATTTATCCATCCGTCCATCCATCCAATCCATCCGTCTATCCTCCATCCATTTGGTCTTTCAGTCAGTCCATCTGTCTGTCCATCCATCCATCCATTTGGTCTTTCAGTCTGTCTGTCTGTCTGTCCATCCATCCATCCATCCATCCATCCATCAATCCATCCATCCATCCATCGATCCATCCATCCATTTGGTCTTTCAGTCTGTCTGTCTGTCCATCCATCCATCCATCCATCCATCCATCCATCCATCCATCCATCCATCCATCCATCCATCCATCCATCCATCCATCCATCCATCCATCATCCATCCATCCATTCCATCCATCAGTCTGTCATCCATCCATCCATCCATCCATCCATCCATCCATTTGGTCTTTCAGTCTGTCTGTCCATCCATCCATCCATCCATCCATCCATCCATCCATCCATCCATTTGGTCTTTCAGTCTGTCTGTCTGTCCATCCATCCATCCATCCATCCATTTGGTCTTTCAGTCTGTCTGTCTGTCCATCCATCCATCCATCCATCCATCAGTCTTTGGTCTCCATCCATCCATCCATCCATCAGTCATCCATCCATCCATCCATCCATCCATCCATCTGTCCATCCATCCATCCCTCCTTTGGTCTTTCAGTCCATCCATCCATCCATCCATCCATCCATCCATCCATCCATCCATCCATCCATCCATCCCTCCTTTGGTCTTTCAGTCCATCCATCCATCCATCCATCCATCCATCCATCCATCCATCCATCCATCCATCCATCCATCCATCCATCCCTCCTTTGGTCTTTCAGTCCACCCACCCAACTTGCCCACTCATTCTAAAGGAAGGGGCCTGAGGAGATGGGGCAAGATGTGCCTCCTTGGGGGCTTTTTTGGGGGGGACGGCGGTGGCTGGGAAACACCCACAGCAAGGCAAACCTTTTGCTCCCTCTTCTCACCTTGCAGCATCCTCGGAGGACCTGAAATTCTGCATCCTGTACCTGGCGGAGGTGAGGGACAAACGTGGGCGAGAACAAAACTGGAGCACTGGGGATGGATCTTCAGGAGCTGGAGGGAAGGAGAAGAAAACTTTGACTCACACCCACCCACCCATCGTTGGAGGGAAGGGGAAGGAAACTTTGACTCACACCCACCCACCCATCATTTCAGTTCCCTTTCTGATGGGCACGCTCTCGTGGCGGAGTGTGAGAGCTTTGCCTGTGTGTGTGTGTGTGTGTGTGTGTGTGTGTGTGTGTGTGTGTGTGTGTGTGTGTGTGTGTGTGTGTGTGTGTGTGTGTGGTGGGGAGCCATGCACATCCACTCTGCGGGAAGGGGGGAGCGGACCCACAAAAGCATCCCGGCCAAAGCCTTCCGCGCCTTGTTTTGCCGTTCCCTCCATTGAGCCCCCCCGCCCCCGGCTCCCACCACCCGAGCCTAATTGAATTGATGAGAGCCGTTAATTCCATTAGCGGTGGCCAGGGCTGAGAGCCTCGGAGCCGGGCTTCTGAATTGCTGTTGATGGAGAGCACTCGGAAGCTTCTTCCTGCACACACACACCCCTTGGGGACCGTTCTGGCAGGCTACGTCAGTGGGGCAGGAGCTGCCCGTCTGCCCCTTCCGCCCCTGCCCCACCCCTGCGGTCTTCGTACATGCCTCCTCGGCCCGAATCCCCCTTCCATGCTGGTCCGGGCCACGAATGTGGAGCTCAGCGGAGACCTGCAGGTTCGTTTCCTAAAGATGCGTGTACGAGGGCCTGTCCATGTCCGTGGCCTCTCCAGCAATGCCTTTTGAAGGGCACGAGGAAGGCGAATCTTGCCAGTTCCTCCTGAGCAGCTGGTTCTGTGTCCGTGCCCTGCACGCCCTCCTTCCGCTCAAGACCGGGAGCAACCCAGGCTTTTATTCCACTGGTCAAGTTTCCAGGGAGAAAGAAGCATCGGGACTGAAAGGTGACAGACAGACACAGAGAGAGATTGAGCCGAAAGAGAGTCCTGTGTGACCCCCCAGGGCCAGGCAGAATCTGGCGGGTTTGAGCAGCAGGATCCCCGTGGGGTGGTTGGATTCAAAGACCACTTCCACAATTTTTTCAAAGGACTTGTTGGTGTCAGAAGCAGGTTCCTCTCCTAGCGATACCGAGGTTCCCCTCGGTGTCTGTCCTTCCCGTCCCGTTGCTTTTGTCGGAGTGAAGGAAGGGGATGCGCTTTGGATGCAACCACTGCCTGTGTGTTTGTGTGTGTGTGTGGGGGTGTGTGGCTGGGTGTGTGTGTGTGTGTGTGTGTGGGTGGGTGGGTGGGTGGTGCGGCCGACATCCCCTGGGGTCTTCTCCTACCCGCTGCACGGCCATCTCCTGCCTCCCTGACTAAGCCTTGAGCCTGAAAGATGTAGGGAAGAATCCGTTTGACTACCTCCTTTCCAGGGGGAGGGAGACCGCCCGCCCCCCAGGGATGCCTCTTCTCGCACCCAGGTCTGATCCACGGACGGTCTCACGTCCAGGTTGCTAAGCCAGTCCAGAGGAAGGGACGCAGGTAGAAGGGGGTGAGGATTAGTTGGGTTTGGCACCGACCTCCAAGCCGTCCGGCCGTGGGTCCAGGTTAAGACTCCTCTTTCCCGCTGCTTCCCAGTGCTTGCTAAGACGGTGTCTCCTTCTGTCCGCCACACCCCATCCCCGACCCCGACTCCCCGATCCCAGAAGCTGGAGTGCGTCCTCAGCTTGGAAGCTCTCTCCATGGAACAAAAGCAACGGGTCTGCTGGTGCCTGGTCCAGAACATCTCCAAGCAGCAGCCGCCGGCCGCCACCCCCACGGCCCCTCCGGCTGAGACCAAGGTAAGCCACGGGCCGGTGGGGGGGGGCACCGACAAACCCACAGGATGGGGGGGGCAGAGGGGCCGAAGAGACAGACGCTCCCTTGGGATCCGCTGGGCCCGCCTTTCCATAGAGGTTAGCGTTTCATCCGTGGGGCCGGTGGACGAGGCAAGGACAGCCGCCGTTAAAGCTCTGGGCAGGAACTGGGATGGGTGGGTGAAACCCGGACCAGGTGCCACGTTGGGCAGGTGTGTGTGTGTGTGTGTGTGTGTGTGTGTGTGTGTGTGTGTGTGTGTGTGTGTGTGTGTGAGCATTAAAGGCACATGATGCCCCCCCCGGGATTTCCTGGTGATCGATTCCCCTTTCTGTCATTTTTTTTGGGGGGGGGCTTCCACTCTGGTTCCCTTTCTTATTTTTCCGAGCCAGGTTCCCATCCCCTCGAGGAGTCGCCCCTGGGGAAGGCAGGCGTTCAACAGGCGGTTCCCGCCGACGGCCAGCTCTTGACCTGTGGCATTCCCCCCTGGGTTGACGGAAGTGGTGCCCCGAGTTCCTTCTTCCGCGGCGTGTGTGTGTCTATTGGGGGGAGTCTCGTCTCCCGCAACCGCCTCAGAAGAGAAAGAAAGAGAGGGTGGGCTTGCTTCCTCGGCCCTGCGGCCGTGGTCTCCTCTGGGGGCAGCGCCAGGGCTTTGCTTCCGCTGGCCTGCGGTTTGGCTTGGCCGGCGGCTTTGTTTGCCACCAGCCTCAGGAAGGAAGGGCCGCCCGCCGGATGGGAGCAAGCCGTGCCTGTCTCCGTCCGCCTTATCGGGAGTTCTGAGGGTACAGTATATACTCGAGTACAAGTCGACCCGAGTATGTCGAGGCCCCTAATTTTACCCCCCCAAAACTGGGGAAACGTATTGACTCGAGTATAAGCCTAGGGTGGGAAATGCAGCAGGGCCTGGCAGCTCCTCCTTTGTAAGCTGGGGGAGCCGTGTGAGATGTTTAAAATGGCTTTTAGCCACTGACCCAAACGCTTGCCAGGCCCTGCTGCATTTCCCACCCTAGACACCCCTGTGATGCAGGGGGGGGGTCATGAGAAGCGGCACGCAAGGTTTAAAATGACTTTTAGCCACCGACCCAAGCACTGCCTCAGTGGCTGAAAGTATTGACCCGCATATAAGCCGAGGGCCCCTTTTTTCAGCCCAAAATTAGGGCTGAAAAACTAGGCTTATATTCGAGTATATGCAGTAATTAGAATTGGCTGATGGCTGGCCCAGGTTCTGACGGGGCCCTTTAATCCGATGAGGATGTGATTGAGGATGGACAATAAATGCCTTGCACAAAGGTTGTGGCGTGTTCTCTGAGCCAAGGAGAGAGAGAGAGATGCTTAGTGCACAAGAAGGAAGCTGTCTCTGCCGCATCCCCACTTGAAGTACATCCGGCCCCGATTGGCACCGGTAAAGCCCACCTTACTGGTGCCCGGCTGCTTGGGAAAAGATTTGGAGACCACGGCGTGCTCCCCGGCAGCTGCCTCGGAAGTGGGAAGGTGACTGGGGTGGTGGTGGACAGAGGCAGGGAGGGCAGGCAAACCATAAAACTGCAAGCCGACGTCTCCATCCGGTATGGGGAAGGGCCAGCTGGCAGGGATGCGTGACAGGCAGAGCCGGTGGGGAGAAGAGGCCACGGGCCGCTCAAAATTTGTAAACGGGCTGCATTTGTGTCCCCCCCCCCGGGCCTGACTTTGAACATGTCTGATTTAGATGTAAACCCATCCGTGACCCTTCCCCTGTTCTTTCTTGGATTACACTGACCCTAACCCTAACCCTAACCCTAACCCTAACCCTAACCTAACCCTTTCCACCTTTCTTCCCTGCCAGATGCTTGAGCCGGAGGCCACAAACCCTGGGCCTGTCGCCCTTGTGGGGGGAGACCTTCCCGCCCCCCCTGTGGCCTTCCCTTTGACAGAAGAGGAGGAGGAGAAGAAGGGCCCCGCCATGGGAGAGGTGATGGCAGAGGTCCAGCAGACCCTTGCAGAAGTGGAGGCGGTGGGAGTGTCCCCGGGCCCTCTGGCAGAGGATGGGCCCCCCGGCAAGAGCCCGGCTGACCTCAGTATCCCCACCGTACAGCTGGAGGGTGCCGCGGCCAGCTTTCAGCTGGAGTGCCCAGCAGGCCTGTTTGGGGAGGAAGGGGGAGAGGAGGAGGAGGAGGAGGAAGAGGAAGAGGAGGAAGAAGAGGAAGAGGAGGACGACGGTGGTGACAGCGACGAGGCCATCTACCTAAATCTGGGTGGGGGGAAGCGCCGCAGCATGTTTGAGCCCCCCTGCTTGGCCCACCAGCCCACCTGCCGCTTGAGCGTGCAGTCCTTTCTCCGGCGCCGAACCCACAGTGAAGGCAGCCTCCTGCAGGAGCCCCGGGGCAGCCCCTGCTTCACCTCCGACACCAGCCTGGACTTTGCCGAAGGGGCCCCCGCCCCGGCGCCCCCCAGCTGGACCCTGCCTTCCCCCGGGACCCTCAAGAAGCAGCTGGCCAAGAACGGAGGCTCCGTCCACCACCTGACGCTGCTCTTCGTCGGGAACCACCGGAAGGTAGGCCGGCCGTGGGGGGCCCGGGTCCCACCCAACGACCCACCCAGAAAGCACAGCATCATAGGATGCTTTTACACGACCCCTAAAATCCGCTGGCAATTCGGACCAGAGATCTTGGGGGTTTGTCGCTGTTCCAGCGTTCCCACCCCCTCCGCACTCCCTTGCTCCTGTCTGCGTGAGGGGAGGGAGAAAAAAAGGGAGGAAAAAAAAGCAGGCTCATCTCTGCTCTGCCATCCGGAGCAGCCCCGGGAAGCATTGCAGTCTTTTAAAGGGGCGGGGGCAAAACAACAACAACAACAACAACAACAACAACAACAACAACAACAACAACAACCAGAAGGCGAGGACAGCCTGGCACTCACTGCTTTGCAATCAGCATCAGAAATTTTTCACCTTCGGAGACCAGGTACTTGGAAAATGCGCTGGGACGCGCTTAGGTGGGCATGGTTGTACTTAATTTTTTTAAAAGTCCGGAGCTGGTGGGAAAACAATTTTAAGCTCCACATCTGGGAGCCCTATGCCTCGGATTTTAGGGGGCATGTAAAAGCGCCCATAGAATCATCTGAGTTGGAAGAGACCTCCAGGGCCATCCAGTCCAGCCCGTCTGCCAGGCAGGAACCCCCGTCAAAGCACCCCTGACCGTAGGGAGCAGGGAGGGCGCTGGGGAGGAAGCACAGAAACAGGCCTGGAAAACACTTCCCTTCCCTTCTCTCCGGGGGGAAACCGGACCAAGTTAGGGGTGGCATCTATGGGTGCAGCTACAGTGGCGTGGTGGCATGCAGATGGGAGTCGGCAGGGCGGTTGGCCCGATGCTGGCATGCATTTAGACCAGCGATTCTCAACAATGTGGGTCCCCAGGTGTTCCTGGACTGCAACTCCCAGAAATCCTGGCCAGCTCAGCTAGTGATGAAGGCTTCTGAGAGTTGCAGTCCAGGAACATCTGGGGACCCACAGGTTGAGAATCACTGGCTTAGACCAATGGTTCTCCACCGGTAGGTCCCCAGATGTTTCCTGGACTGCAACTCCCAGAAATCCTGGCCAGCTCAGCTCGTGATGAAGACTTCTGGGAGTTGCAGTCTGGGAACATCTGGGGAACAGGTTGAGAATCACCCAGACCAAAGATGTTTCCTGGACTGCAACTCCCAGAAATCCTGGCCAGCTCAGCTCGTGATGAAGACTTCTGGGAGTTGCAGTCTGGGAACATCTGGGGACCTACAGGTCGAGAACCACTGGTTCAGACCCATTAGCTGCAGGAAGGGGGCTGGCCGGGACCCCAGATGGCCATCTTCCTGAGTGACCCTCCCGAAAGAGGAACCGGCTAGAAGCTCACGCCTGCCCTCCGGTGGGAGAACGGGGCTTGGCAGTAGTAAGAGGGGAACGCAGAACGGCAAGGGCTGAGATGATTCCTGAGCCTCTCTCTGTCTGCTCCTCCATTTTGCTGGGCACCCTCTAGGCACGCTCCTGACCCCCAGATATTTGGCTGTGGCTGTTCTTCTCTTCGGACTGTAACAAACAAACGTAGAAAAACGGCGGTGCTGCACTTTCACTGCTGCCAGACAGGCGGAGCCCTCCAAGCTTTGGCCCTCCAGATGTTTTGGACCACCACTCCCACCGTCCTTTGTCGTGGGCAAGCTAAGCTTAGGATTCTGGGAGTGGTGGTCCAAAACATCAGGAGGGCCGAAGTTTGAGCATGCCTGCTGTAGATCCTCCTCAGAAATGACTTCCGTTTCACCCGGAAAAGGCCCTCGCAGGCCCGTTCGGGGGAGCACCAGGCTTGGGGTACGTACAAGAGCCCCCAGCTAGGCGCCCCAGGCCTGACCCGACCCGCATCCACTTATCACGGATTTTCTATGATCGCAGGTTGGGTTGGGTCCGTAACCCCCACGATAGGCAGCTGGGGGCGGGGGTCACTGTACAAGGTACCACTGTGTTTGGTTTTTGTGATGGCTAACCCTAACCCTAACGCTAACTTATAGAATCGTAGAATCATAGAGTTGGAAGAGACCTCAAGGGCCATCTAGTCCAACCTCCTGCCACGCAGGAACACCATCACAATATTTCCGACAGATGGCCATCCAGCCTTTGCTTAAAAACCTCCAAAGACAGAGACTCCACCACCCTCCTTTGGGGCAGCATCTTCCACTGCTGAACAGCTCTAACCGTCATGAAATTCTTCCTGATGTTCAAATGGAATCTCTTTTTCCTGTAGTTTGAAACCATTGCCCCGCGTCCTAGTCTCTGAAGCCATGGAAAACAAACCTGTTCCCTCTTCAATAGGACATCCTTTCAAATATTTAAACATAGCTATCCTATCCCCTCTCAGCCTTCTTTTTGAAAGGCTAAACATTCCCAACTCCCTAAGCCATTCCTCGTAAGACATTTCCTCCAGACCCTCAACCTTCCTGGTGGCCCTCCTCTGCACCCGTTCGAAGTTGTCAACATCCTTTTAAAATGGAGGCGACCAGAACTGGACACAGGACTCCAGGTGGGGTCGTGTTGCTTCATTTGGGTAATGGAGCACCGAAGGGAGCCTGGAGGGGCAGGAGCTGTGCTGCCCAGGCGGGGCGGGGTGGAGATGATGCACCTCTGCGTACGAGACAGGACAGGCATCAGCCCCTGGTGCACCAGCCGGGGAAGGCCAGAAGAGCACGCTGCGTGCCACTGCCCCGGCCTTTTCTTCTGAGCTGCCCCCCTCCCTCCTTGTCTTCTCTACCAGCACCAGCGACACCTGCTGGACGCGGAATGTCCCTGTGACCAAGGAGTGAGAGTTGCCCACCAGAAGAGGAACAGGAGCCTGTAAGTCTGGGGATGCCACGGGTGGCACCTTTCGGGAAAGGGCGGCAGGCGAGGTGCATGGAAACAGATGCCCTCCACCCCAAATGGTGGCTGCGACCCTTTAGAGCAGCGCTGGCGAACCCACGGCACGGGTGCCAAAAGGTGGCCCTCGGAGCCTTTCCTGTGGGCACCCGGCATCGCTCCTTCACAGCCACCTGGATTCAGGTTTAATGGCTGTACCGTGGGCCCTCGTATAACAAACGTTTTGTGTCACATGAAATTTGTACAACATAAAAAATTCCGGAGATCTGGGAAATTTGCTTAACAGAATCGCCTATGGGGCGACTCCGTACAACATAAAAATGGTCGTGATGAGGGATGACTCCGTTTTCAATGCATTCCTAGGGGAAACATGTATAAAGGAAAATTTGCTTGACATAATTTCATTGGGGACGAATTAATTCCTTTATACGAGGGACCACTGTATTGGTACTTTGAGAACAATGAGTGGGTTTTGAATCGCAGTTTGGGGCACCCGGTCTCAAAAAGGTTCGCCATCGCTGCTTTTTAGAGTGACTTGTTTGTCCGAAAGGGAGTTTGTGACCAGAGCGGTCAGAGAGGCGCCCGTCCAACCTTTCCTCAGCCCACCAGCTGCCTGGGCTCCAGGGGCTGCTCTCCCCGTGGTCGGTCCTCCGTGGGAGACTGAATCACGGATGCATATTGGGGCGCAGAGGAGCCTTTTTACCTCCTCGGAGATTAACGGCTGCCGATATTTTACGTTTCTGGGTCCATGGATCCTCCTTTACCAGCAAAGAATTCTGTGCATGCTCAGAGGCCCCTTTTGCTATTAGATCCCTGGGCCAGCTTGGACTCACGAGGCTCCGGACATGAACAAGAAGGGCTTTCCCAGTTGCCATCACGGCAACGGAGCCTTCCCTGCTTCCCTCTGCCCCTCTAATCTGCTCCTGCAAGGTAGACCGCTTCTGAAGAGCAAGGTGTGAACTCTACTGCCCTTAGGTCACCTGGGGGGGTTTGCCTTTACCGATCCGAAGGATGGAAGGCCGAGTGAACCTTGAGCCTGCGACCTGGGATTGGTCATGAGCACACTTCTACCTGGAGGACAGGCATTGAACCACTGCTCCAGGAGGCTCAATCAGCTAGTGCAGTGTTGGCGAACCGATGGCACGGGTGCCAAAGGTGGCCCTCAAAGGAGCCCTTTCTGTGGGCACCCGACATCACCCCTTCACAGCCACCTGGATTCAGGTTAAATGGCTGTATTGGCACTTTGCGAAATATTAGTGGGTTGTCAATCGCGGTCTGGGCACCCGGTCTCTAAAAGGTTCGCCATCGCTGAGCTAGTGCCAATCCCGAAGCATCCTGGATGCAGGAGATGGGGATGCCACTAGCCCCCCTCCTTCCAGCTGCATTGGCCACGGGCCCCTCTGGGCTACCACCACCCCTTTGGGGTCGCCATGGCCAGGGAAGGGCAGCCTTGGAGCGTTCCTGCTGGGCCACCCCGACCGTGGACTCCTTGGGGCAGGGACCCCCGAACCGGGCCAGTGGGCAGGCTGGCGATGGGTACCGTGCCCGGATTGGGCCAGTGGGCTGGCGGGGACTTCCTACCCCCCAAAATACAAGGCTCATACAGCTAGTGCTAGTCCGGAAGCATCCTGGATGCAGGAGACAAGGATGCCACTAGCCCCCCTGCCCCTTCCAGTTGCATTGGCCACGGGCCCCTCTGGGCTACCCCCTTTGGGGTCGCCATGGCCAGGGAAGGGCAGCCTTGGAGGGTTCCCGCTGCCCCCATCGATGGTGGACTCCTTGGGGCAGGGGCTGGTGATGTGGGGGGCACCGTGGCCAATGGCGATCCCGGATTGGGCCAGTGGGCCGGCGGGGACTTCTACCCCCCCCAAAAAAAACACCCACCAGCTAGTGCTAGTCCGGAAGCATCCTGGATGCAGGAGACAAGGATGCTACGCCCCCCCGGTCTATCAAGAGCCGGGGAGGCCGGCCAGGGCAGAGGGGTCGCCTGGCCAGGGGGAGGGCAGCCTTGGAGGGTCCTGGGCCACCCCATCGATGGTTCCTCCTGGGGCAGGGGCTGGTGATGGGGGCCCCACCGCCAATGTCGATCCCGGATTGGGCCAGTGGGCCCGGCGGGGCACACCGGGAAAGAAGACCCAGCTTTTCTCTTTCCGCCGGGCAGGCAGAAGAAGGGTCTGCTTTAAATCGGGGGTGGGATGGGGGGGATTTGTTGGGGGGGTGTCTAAATCAGAGTGGGGTGGGTAGACGGCGGGGATCTAAATCGGAGTGGGATGGGTGGATTTTTTTGGGGGAGAGAAGGGTCTAAATAAATCGGGGGGGGATTTGGGGGATTTACATCGGTTTGGGATGGGTGGGTAGACGGGGGGGTCTAAATCGGAGTGGGATGGGTGGATTTTTTTTGGGGGAGAGAATCTAAATAAGGGGGGATTTGGGGGGATTTACATCGGTTTGGGATGGGTGGGTTGGGGGGGTCTAAATCGGAGTGGGATGGGTGGATTTTTGGGAGGAGAGAATCTAAATAAGGGTGGATTTGGGGGGGATTTAAATCGGTTTGGGATGGGTTGGGTTGGGGGGTCTAAATCGGTGTGGGATGGGTGAATTGGGGGAATCTAAATCGGTGGGAGTGGGGTGGATGAATTGGGACTCCCGGGGTGGGATGGGTGAATTTGGGGGGGGGATCTAAATCAGGGTTGTGGGTGGATGGGGGTATTTAAATCGGTTTGGGATGAGTTGATGGGGGGGGTCTAAATCTGGGTGGGGTGGGTGGATTGGAGCAGATCTATCGCCCTCTCTCTCTCTCTCTCTCTCTCTCTCTCTCTGTGTGTGTGTGTGTGTGTGTGTGTGTGTGTGTGTGTGTTGGGGGGTTGATCGGAGGGCCGCTGCCTTCCTCCCCCCCCCAGCCTGGACAACGTGCCCTGGGGACCGCAGGGGGGGGGTCGGGGGTAAGCAGACCGAGTTATCCCCTCCTCCTCCTCCTCCTCCGTCGGCCCCCCCTTGACCCCCATCCTGGCTTGCCCCATCCAGGGCCAAAGAGGTGAAGAACCGGCTGGGGATCTTCCGGCGGCGCCACGAGTCCCCCGAAGGGTCGCGCACGGGCAAGCTGGAGAAAGGGTTGAAGTGGCTCAAGTAAGTCAGTGGAAGTCGCCTCGATGGGGCTGGATCGGGGCCGGGGATCGGGGTGGGGATGGGGGTAGGACAGGGAAGCCTGGGGAGGAAGAGGGGACCTTCAAAGCGCCCCAGGGCCCACTAGCTTCCTTCTTTTGTTCTGTGCTGCCTTTAAACCGGAGTCACTCCGGAACCCTAAACTAGCTTCCTTCTTTTGTTCTGTGCTGCCTTTAAACCGGAGTCACTCCGGAACCCTAAACTAGCTTCCTTCTTTTGTTCTGTGCTGCCTTTAAACCGGAGTCACTCCGGAACCCTAAACTAGCTTCCTTCTTTTGTTCTGTGCTGCCTTTAAACCGGAGTCACTCCGGAACCCTAAACTAGCTTCCTTCTTTTGTTCTGTGCTGCCTTTAAACCGGAGTCACTCCGGAACCCTAAACTAGCTTCCTTCTTTTGTTCTGTGCTGCCTTTAAACCGGAGTCACTCCGGAACCCTAAACTAGCTTCCTTCTTTTGTTCTGTGCTGCCTTTAAAACGGAGTCACTCCGAACCCTAAACTAGCTTCCTTCTTTTGTTCTGTGCTGCCTTTAAACCGAGTCACTCCGAACCCTAAACTAGCTTCCTTCTTTTGTTCTGTGCTGCCTTTAAACCGAGTCACTCCGAACCCTAAACTAGCTTCCTTCTTTTGTTCTGTGCTGCCTTTAAACCGGAGTCACTCCGGAACCCTAAACTAGCTTCCTTCTTTTGTTCTGTGCTGCCTTTAAACCGGAGTCACTCCGGAACCCCAATCACCTCTCCCGAAGGGCATCTCCCTGGCTTTGAGATCAGGGGTAGGAGGGCTCGTGTTCACACACACACACACACACACACACACGTTGGTCCCTGCCCCCATCTGGAGCTGCATGGTGCCAGGGTTTGGGTGCTCAGGGTTTATTGTTATTACCCTGTTTCCCCCCAAAATAAGACACACCACACCGAAAATAAGACCTAATTACAGTTTTGCCTCTCATTGAAATATAAGGTATCCCCCCCACCCCGAAAATAAGGCCTTCTCGATAATAAAATAACAATAAACGTGTCCCTTATTCTTATTCAAAGAAAAATAAGACATCCCCTGAAAATAAGACCTAGTGCATCTTTGGGAGCAAAAATTAATATAAGACCCTGTCTTATTTTGGGGGGAAACAGTGTAGCAGTTGTTGCTATTTAAATGAATCTGGCATGCAATGAACTCGAGTCCCTTCCTAACATTTCTGCCCTTCCCAAAGAGAACTGATTATCCTCCCTTGGGGAAGGGAAAGGGAGGAGGTTGCAGGTTAAATCCGGCGGCGATATTCAAGGAAAAGCTTTCTTAAATCTAGGTTTAACACAGGAGGGAAAACAAGGAAGGCTGCCTTGGGGTTGAAACCATTTCATGTACTCTTTGAGTTCTTTAATCATCTGCTTGGGCAAACAGAGGCGGTCCTTCCCATTCATTGCTGGGCCGGTTTACAAAATGTAATGCAAAATGAGCAAGAACAAACCTTCATTCTCTCTCTCTCTCTCTCTCTCTCTCCCCCCCCACCCCATTTTCTGCCTAGGCCAACCCCCGAAGAAGCCCTAGCCTGGAGGGAGTCCCTGGAAAAGTTGCTCCAACACAAATGTAAGAACTTACCTGCTGACTCAGCTTTTCCCTTGTCTTTCGGGAGCGGCTTCCCCAACACGGCCTGCCCGCCCTCCCGTTGGCTGGCATGTCCATGTCGCTCAGCATTTGAATGGCAGTCTCTACCTAGCTAGGACTCAGTGGTTCTCCACCTGCGGGGTCCCCAGATGTTTCCTGGACTGCAACTCCCAGCAACCCCTTCCAGCACAGTGAGTGGTGGAGGCTTCTGGGAGTTGCAGTCCAGGAACATCTTCCGGGGACCCACAGGTTGAGAACCACTGGACTATGTTCTCTCTGATGCCGGTTCCACTGTTTCTGAGGCATGAAGAAGAATTAGAACAGGGTGGGTGGGAGGTTACGGAGCTGGGGGGAAAGCACGCGTCGTGGCTCTTCTTTTCTCTTTATTTATTGTTTATTTATAGAGTATTTAATTTATTTATTTATTTATTTATTTATTTATTTATTTATTTATTTATTTATTTATTTAAATATTTAAATATTTAAATATTTAAATATTTTATTTTATTTGTTTTAATATTATTTATTTATGGAGTCTATTTATTTATTTTAGAGTCTTTTTGCCCCGCCTTTTTCCTTGGAAAAGGGCCCAAGGTGGCTTACAGCAATGAGGGGTAATATACGGTCCACTACAATTAAGACACGTTCATGCACTGGGAACAAGGAATTGAGGGAGATTAAAAGACAACATTGCATTAAAGCTACAAGAGAACGCAAGCCATTAAAAAAGAGAGTAAAAATTCCACGTAAAAGTTATATGAGTAATGGAAACTTAACATTGAAAACATAAGGTCATAATGTACTGTGTCCTGTTGTGCGGGCTAAGCTTGTTGTCTGGACCAGTGGCTCGGCTGTTGTCTTCTGGATATTGCTGAGGAGACCTCGAAAGAGAGACACCCCAAGTTCGTGAGGTCTCTTGTTGTGCTACCAGTGGCGGCGAACCTTCGGCGCTCCTGATGTTTTGAACTACAACTCCCATAGTCTTTGTCACTGGCAATACAGGCTTGGGATTCTGGGAGTTGTGGTCCAAAACCTCTGGAGTGCTGAAGGTTCGCCACCACTGTGCTTATTCTAACAGGAGAGAAGTTTTCCCCAGCGTTCAGCCTGAATCCAGGTTCTCTTCACTGACGCCCGTGATTGCGTGTCTTGCATTCTGGAATGGCTGGGAACAGACCCTACCCCCTTCTTCTGTCTCTTTTTCTCTGGCCTAAACGTGCCCTCCCTCTCTTTTCAGATGGCCTGGCTGCCTTCCGAGCCTTCCTGCGCACGGAATTCAGCGAGGAGAACCTGGAGTTTTGGCTGGCGTGCGAGGACTACAAGAAGATCAAGTCCCCGTCCAAGATGGATGCCAGAGCCAAGAAGATCTTCGCCGAATACATTGCCGTCCAGGCCTGTAAAGAGGTGAGCGGGAGGCGTCTTGGGTTCTCCTCCCGTTGACCTGGGAATGGGGCAGCTTGTCCTCTCCGTGGGCAAGCATGTGGGATGGAAGCAGGAATCCTGTGGGACATCGGAGGACTGGGTTTCTCGCCAGCATATCTATCTATCATAGACCCATAGAATCCTAGAGTTGGAAGAGACCTCCAGGGCCATCTAGTCCAACCCCCTGCCATGCAGGAACCCCCATCACAGTATTTCCGACAGATGGCCATCCAGCCTCTGCTTAAAAACCTCCAAAGAAGGAGACTCCACCACCCTCCTTTGGGGCAGCCTCTTCCACTGCCGAACAGCTCTAACTCTCATGAAGTTCTTCCTGATGTTCAAATGGAATCTCTTTTCCTGTCGTTTGAAACCATTGCCCCGAATCCTAGTCACTGAAACCATGGAAAGCAAACCTGTTCCCTCTTCAATAGGACATCCTTTCAAATATTTAAACATAGCTATCCTATTCCCCCCTCAGCCTTCTTTTTGAAAGGCTAAACATTCCCAGCTCCCTAAGCCGTTCCTCATACGACATTTCCTCCAGGCCTTCAACCACCCTGGTCGCCCTCCTCTGTACCCGCTCGAGGTTGTCAACATCCTTTTTAAATTGAGGCTCACAGAACTGGACACAGGACTCCAAGTGGGGTCTGACCAGACCAGAATAGAGTCTATCTATCTATCTATCTATCTATCTATCTATCTATCTATCTATCTGTCTATCTATCTATCTATCTATCTATCTATCTATCTATCTATCTATCTATCTGTGCCTTCCTTCCTTCCTTCCTTCCGTCTATCTATCTATCTATCTATCTATCTATCTATCTATCTATCTATCTATCTATCATAGAACCATAGAATCATAGAGTTGGAAGAGACCTCCAGGGCCATCTAGTCCAACTCCCTGCCATGCAGGAACCCCCATCACAGTATTTTCGACAGACGGCCATCCAGCCTCTGCTTAAAAACCTCCAAAGAAGGAGACTCAACCACCCTCCTTTGGGGCAGCATCATCCACTGCCGAACAGCTCTAACTGTCATGAAGTTCTTCCTGATGGAATCTCTTTTCCTGTCGTTTGAAACCATTGCCCCGAATCCTAGTCACTGAAGCCATGGAAAACAAACGTGTTCCCTCTTCAATAGGACATCCTTTCAAATATTTAAACATAGCTATCATATCCCCCCTCAGCCTTCTTTTTGAAAGGCTAAACATTCCCAGTTCCCTAAGCCGTTCCTCATAAGACATTTCCTCCAGACCCTCAACCATCCTGGCCACCCTCCTCTGCACCCGCTCGAGGTTCTCAACATCCTTTTTAAATTGAGGCTCACAGAACTGGACACAGGACTCCAAGTGGGGTCTGACCAGAGCAGAATAGAGTCTGTCTATCTATCTATCTATCTATCTATCTATCTATCTATCTATCTATCTATCTATCTATCTATCTATCTATCTATCTATCTATCTGTGCCTTCCTTCCTTCCTTCCTTCCGTCTATCTATCTATCTATCTATCTATCTATCTATCTATCTATCTATCTATCTATCTTTCTATCTATCTATCTCTCTCTCTATCTCTCTCTCTCTCTATCTATCTATCTGTGCCTTCCTTCCTTCCTTCTTCCGTCTATCTATCTATCTATCTATTCCTTCGTTCTTTCCTATCTATCTATCTATCTATCTATCTATCTATCTAT